>KK118615.1:746048-768775 GCA_000611955.2 Stegodyphus mimosarum | reverse complement strand
AAAAAAAAAAAAAAAAAAAAACCCACTGGAAATCAATACTTTGTGTGTCTGCCATGCTGAGCAATGAGAGCCTGTACATGTCATCACATTGAATCATACAGGTTCTGTTTGTAATCCTGGAGAATGGTATTCCATATGGCTTCGACTTGATGCCAAAGTTGTCTTAGAAGAGTGTGCCCTACCAGCTGTACAAGCGAGTTGTTGACCAATGAAATCCCAGACATGCTCAATGGGCGACATATCTGGGGAATAAGCAAAACCTGTTGTGGCCTAAAGAAGATTTGTGCAATCTGAGAAATATATGCATGGGCATTATCCTGCTAAAATACAAGTGCACGGAATGCGTCAAAAAATGGGTAGGCCCTCTGGCTCCACAACTTTCCTCATGTAGAGATTACTGTTGAGGCTGCCTGCAATCTGTACTAGATGGGATCAAAAATTATACCCAATAGCTCTTCACAGCTATTTGTACGGTATGATGCTGAATAACACACTGTGGGAGCAGAAGTTTCTCTCTATAGCATCCAATGTATACTCTTACATCAATGCACTCCAAATTGTAACGAGATTCATTGCAAAAAACAATTTGTCCCTACAGGGCATGCCACACACTGTGTTGCAGTGCCTACTGAAAGCTGAGGAGTCTGATTCATTGACAGGGGACCCTTGCATGCAGTTTATACTGAAGCAGATGTGATGAACCATGCAGCTACACAACACAACCCTGTAGCCATGCTCCAATGTTGTGCTAACACAAGACACGATGCTATACAATCCATCACAGGCATGCAGCTGATGTATTTGTCGTCCCATGCTGTCGTGCTATTGCATGCCCCACTGCCAGGATTTCGCCTTGTTTGATTCTCCTCTGTCCATTTCTTCCAAACACGCACCACTGTTGGGGCGTTATGCTGCATGTAGGCTGTGATTGCTTGATATGAAAGTCTACTATCTCGCACACTGATGATGCGGTCTCATCTGAACTCATTAGTTGCTGGTATGGCACCCTCCACTGTTGACTAGGCATATTGGCCACTAATTAAATGTTTACCACAGACAGATACATATTTCAATGGAAAGTCACAGTAATTTATATACATGGAACAAGCGGCCAGTTCTCATTCCATTCATGTGCAATTGCTTTGTAATTCCAATAATTTGCATGTCTCACCTCACTTTTAATTTCCTGTAAGTTCGGTTAAATTTGCATAATTCCTTCATGGTGTTGCAGTTTTCACAAACATTAGCGTAAATACAAAGAAATATTCAGAATCTCTCTCTTACATTAGCTAACTTAGTGGATACTGAACTTACAGAGACATTTCTTCAACATCCATTAAAGGTGAAGCAGCAGCACATAAAGCATCAGCATTAGCTAGAAGAACTTTCCCAATTAAACTGTCCTTATTTAAATTAGGCCACATGGGTAAAGATGCCAAAGGATTAATTATAGGAAATTCTCTTCCTCCTTGTGAACTCTCAGAAAATCCCCTGTCATGTGATTGGCAAGGAAGCAAAGAGATGCCTACTCCAGAGCCTAATTGAAGGTTAGTAGTGCCAATTTGTTTGAGTGTGGCACCACTACTTATGCGGCGAGTAGCTGTAGGAGATTGAGCAGTTTCACCTACAGAAAGAAAAAAAAATGAATTCTCATGTTAAAATAACGAGATTGAATTCTACATAATACTCACTAAGAAAATATTGTTAATAAATTAAATCATATAAAATACTACTACAGAAAGTTTCAAATCCTTTAGTATTTTGCAAGTAATTTACTAAAAAATTAAATTTTTTATTTTTGTAATGATTTATTTGTTGAGAAATAAACCAGTTTAAATATCTAGAAAATAATACGAGTTAATTTTAATAATCACCATATTTTCTTCATAAAATTTACTTAATGCTTGCATGAAGGCTTTTATAAAGAATTAATCCCATTGAATCATTTACAGATGTACTATCAAATGCAAAAGATTACAACTTTATCATCATGGCTCTACTTCAGGTCCTTCACCATGTTGAATATTTACCCTAATTATGCAGCCATCAAGATCACTCTCTGAGGCTTGAATTAAAAGATGTACTGTATTAAACTTAAAAGTTAAATTTTTATCTAAGATTGTAGCTTTTTCATGATGGCACTACCATATGTCACCAAAACAGTAAGCATGTTGAATAATTACTCCAACTATGAAGTCAGTTGAGATCCCTATATGACCCTTAAAAAACCCTTCAATAAAATGTTCTGAGAATATGGAGAAAGGGCATGGGGCTTCTATAATTAGGGTACACAAGCAGAATATCGATATATAAATGGCAGACAAAAATCCATTCTTAAGGTAAAATTTCAACAGAATAAAATTCTTACATGAAAAGAAGAAAGGAAACTGATAATAAAATAAGAACGATAAAAAAGGGAGAAGTTAATGATTAAAAACATAAATATTTCCCACATAACATGGATTTTGTGGAACACAAGTACTGAAATAAGAGACTGAAGTACTGTACACTCTTTAAACAGAAAAGTAGATAAAAATGGAATGACTTGTCTCCAAAGGACATTAAAATAACCCTAACATGTGGATGTTATCGATAAAACTTATTTTATTCCTCTACATCACGAAGAACTTTAAAATCAAATGCAAAGCAGATTACCTGTAAACTAAAAACTAAAAAGAATCCCCCCAAAAAAAAATTGGAGGGTTCTCTCAATTTATTTTCTTTACTATAGAAATAAATCAGCTCGCCAGAAGCACAGAACAGAAGAGCTATATTTTTATTGATAAGTAAAGCACTATTATATTCATATTTGCATGCTTTCAGATGTTAGGCTATCTACTTAGTAAAATTGATTTTTCCCATGTTTCTTGGTTTGAAATGCACTTGGGCTTTCAACAATGGCAATCAAACCTTAAAATGTGTTGAATGATAACTCATTACTATATCTCATATTATTTCAGAAGATTGTAAAATAGAATCAAGAAGCAAAAAATGTTGTTAGTGGATATGCAGTCATGTACAAAAAGGATTTTGGCACAAGAATATTGGATGTAATGCAAATTTCATTGATGCAAAAAAGCTGACATCAATAAGAATAGAACAGGAAATCACACTCCAAGAATTAATGCCACATTTGCAGGTGATTCTGAAGTAAAAACATTTTCCCGAAAATTTTGAAAACATAGAAGCTGCTTCATTATTTATGGGTAATGCTAAGTTTTAAATTATTTCTGAAGAAACCAATAGATATTACAATCAAAATTACCAAAAACATCTCGTGAAAACAGATAACAATCCAAAAGAAATTAAGGCATTTTTCATGCTGTTTATAATAAAGTACCAAGTAAGAAGGAATATAGTTGATTATTATTCAACATATTTTTAAACTGATATGTCAATATTTTAAAAAAACAATGGCCACGAAATTCTCTAGTGATGGAAGTTTACTCGAAGTTAGGTAATTTTTTTTTCACAAATGATTAAGAATGCATGGAATACAAATAGGATCTAAATATATAAGCAAATAAATTAGAGTAAAATGTTTTCTTAGATGAAGGTACTTGCCCGTCCAAAACTGGTTCTTGTGCCAGAAAATATTGATGCCATGCGTGAACTGCTAAAGCAAGATCATCATACGACATATCATGACATTGAGGCATCTTTGGGTATTAGTATGGCAATCATCAATAAGATATTACATGAACATTTGGCTGTAAAAAAAGACTTGTTTGCGTTGGATCCTGCATAATTTGACAAACACTCAGAAGAAGGCTTATGTCGACTAGCACAAGGAAATGTTGGAAAAATACGTTCAAGGTGCATCAAAGGCTGCGTATAACATCTTCATAGGTGACAAATAATGGATCTATGGACATGAGCTCAAAACAAAACAGCAGTTGACTGTTGGTTGGCTCCTCCAAGATGAGCAGTTCCAAGATGAGCCAAATCCAAAAAAAGTTGTTGGTAGAAGAAGCACATCAAAGCAAATGGTCACCTGCTTCTTTGACATTACTGGTTATGTGGCGACAGAGGCATTACAGCAATTCAGGACCGTCAATACCAAATGGTACATGACCATTTGTTTGCTAGAAATCATCGGAAGAAATTTGAAAAAAGCAGAAGATGTGAATCATTCTTCATGATGACAATGCAAGCTCTCGCACATCAGCTCAAACAAAGGAATTTTTGATGGGACAAAACATGTAATTGATAGGTCATCTGCCATACAACCATAATTTGGCACCTAGTGACTTTTTTAATCCTGCACATAAAAAATAAATTACGTGGTCAGTGATTTGCGACACCTGAAGAAGCGTTTGATGCATTGAAAACACATGTTTTGGAGTTACCTCTAGCGGAGTGGAAAAAGTGTTTTGAAAATTGGTTCAAACACATGCAAATGTGTATTAATCTTCATGGAGAATATCTTGTAAACCAATTTCAATTATAAGCATTTGTTTTTTCATTATTAGGCCAGAAATACATACAGCAACCTTTGTATTATGATCAACAAGTTGTTTCATGTGATCAAAATGCTAGATAACGAATTCTTAAATTTAAATAAAATTGCAGAATTACTCTCCTCAGGCATAGATTAAATTAGCAGGGTTTTAAGGAATGGATACAGAAATATGATAATGAACTGCAGAATAATATTTATGCTCTAATTGAAAACAGCTCAACATCAAAGATAAAATCTTTCTAAAGCATATTATCTCATAGTCTTTACAATAGCTCCATCTGTCAGACTCCATCCTTATTTGCAATGCAAATTAGCAATGCACACATGAATGCTATTAGTAGAAAATTCTAATGTCCATTATTTAAAATCTCAAATAATTTTGAAAACTTGAAAATTTTTTTATCTGTTTTGAATTTTTATGAACTTTTCCTATACCAATTTGAATCAGCAATGAAAGTTTAAAATCAACAGTTCACAATTTATTTTTAAAATACTGATCCAAAGCTCAGTATTACAGGAATGCAAATTTAAAAATAATAAAATCCACTCATTCAAGAAAACAAGCTTTAATTAATATCTAAATTTCTTTTTGGCAATATAAAAATATTACTCCCACTTAGTGCATTAATTTACCTTTTCTTAAAATCTAAAAATTTAGAAAATGTACTTCAGAATTCCTCAATATTAATTTTCACTACGCAAATACAATTTCTATAACATATGTATGTAACAAAGCTCACTTTTTTTGGTCCGCGACAAATTACCAGCAGCCAGTGTGTCGGATGTCTCACTATGAGAAGGAAAGTTCGATATGTCAGTAGTAGGAGACTGTAATTCTGGACTAAGGCTAACTTCTGGCACCAATGATGACCGAGAGTCAGGAGTAGGCCGCTCTGAAATGGGCGATGAGCAAGGTGACATGGCAGGAGATGCGACTGGATGAGGGGATGGGCAAGGAGAACTGTCTGCACTAGCACCACCTTCAATGGTAGGTAAGGTTACTTGCAATGTATTTTTCAATGATGCACCCACACTTTGACCCATTGCAGGTCCCCATGGGTTCCACAAAGTTTCAGGTCGTAATGGTCTGTCATCTTCATGAACTCCAGAAGGAGGTACCTCCGAGATGTTCAGTGAATCAGTTGGTTTTGAAAGCACTTTTTCAGGTGAAACAGGAGTAGATTCTAGTGACGCTGTTTTGTAGTCACTGGAATCTCTCTCTTGAGTTTGGGCATTTTGTTCATCAACAGCTAAAAATAATATATTAATTAAAATTTTGCTAAAAACCTTTTCCCTAAAAAACAAAAAACAAGCACAATATTTTGTAAGTTTACAAGTTAAGGATATATGAATGGAAAGGAATTGAAGGCAACAGAAATTAAATAAAGCATTCAGTTGTTGCACCAATAGCTTTAACAAAAAAGGGGAGGAAAAGGCCTTTTCTCTTTGGCATGATTTAAGAGAAATTAAAATAATTTTTGTTAAATCAATAAAAACTAATCATGTATACATTTTACATAAAACAGATACATACAAAATTAAAGGTTGCATTTAAAATTATAGTAAATAATACAACCCTGCACAAAAATTGAAATTTTTTAACATTTCTAAAAGTAAGTTAAAAATAAAACCATCTAGATAAATATGTTACTTTAAAAAGAAAGTGTCAAATGATTAATTAATTAACAATAGCAAAATGCAAGCTCTGTAATTAATTTTGCTGTCAAGTTTTGTGTCCAGACTAATATACTTAAACGAAAGGATACCTTTGCAGAGCTCTTCTTATGTGCCACTATTTTGTTCTTGTAATACACACAGAGGAGACGTGCTATGAAGCTAACAGTAGGTATTAATGCTCGGATAAAACTACTAATATTTTGCAGTTCTCGCCACTCGATCACTGGCCAGTAAGAAAGATATCAGTGATAAATGGAGATTGCAAAATGGATGACATTACTCAATTTTGTGTAAAAATATCGTCTTGTCAATTACCTCAATTTGTTTTACATACCATATGACATGAAAAAAAAACAGATATTATTCTAAAAAAGGTTCCCCTTTCATTGAAAAGTGACAAAAGAATTCGAAATCGCAAAGCAAAGAAATCATACACAAGCATTTTTACCTACTTCTCTCTGCAAGCATTTTCAAGATAATATGGTAATAAAAAATAATGAATAATGGCGGGCATTTAATATTACAGACTAGCGGGCAAGCCCGCTTGTTTGCCAGGATTCGAAAGTTGGACAGAACTACTAGTGTATCGTATGCATCCAGATTCACGTATGCGTCCACAAGATACTGCATACACAATTCCCGTGCGGAAAGTCTCGAAAACACCCATGCAGTGTGAGAACCCGCCAGCTGAGCAGCCTGTGCCCGTTTTATTCATGTATGAATTCAAAAGATACTGCATACACGTTACACACGCTGAAAATCATGAAAACACTCACGCGTTCGCCGGGATTTGAAAACTGGACCGAACTACCAGTGTTCAGCGACATACCCGCAAATTGCCGTATGATATTCCAACAGTAGATTCACTATTAAAATTCCTTTTGATAAGCTTCAACTCCCATCTATAAATTTTACACCCAGCATCTCTTTTGTAATTTTGTTTCACAACACTAAACAGTGGTCGAACTTTCGTACTTATTTCGTGGCGAATTTCGTAAAGCCCAGCCGCTAATAGCCTGCTGTACGAAGTGTAATCGTGCGTGTGAGCACAAATGCATACAATGAGTTAAAAATGTATTTGCAGCTAAAAGGGAAAAATTATAACTGAACTAAAAAATCTGATGTGTAAACCGCATGACTTCCTTGTACGGAATATTAAATTTTCCTGCAATTCATTTAAATATATTGAATTAACAATTCACGAATTTTGAATTAAGTGTTCTTCGTTGATAGCGCATAAACCACAACAGAATAAATGCATTCTTTAAAGTTCACTGTATTTATTTGCCATAGCGAAGCTTGGGCACTAAACACAGACGATTAAGTGTCACTTACCTAATGCGCATGCACTACTAATTAATTTAGTTATCACTTCGTGGTAAGGCAAAAATACATAAAAGTTCAAAATATTTTCATTAAAAATTGAAAGACATGGAAACACATTAAAACGCCAAGTACAATTAAAACAATTAAAAAAACAGTTTCTCCCAATTAAAACTCCGATCTGCACGCAAAAAGCAGCTAATAACTTAAATGACAATTCCAGATTGAATCACGCACAATTTAATTCGCAATAATAAAAGAAGACGTTACTTTCTTGTTGCAAAGCTTAGTTTCTAGAGATTCGCAACAAATCCACTATTGTGCTAAACTAAATTTGCTTCATTTTCATCCTCTTGGCTTTTATGCAATTCCTCAATAGGCGAAGTCACCTTATGACACTGCCTCCCCCTCCTTTGCTCCAACACGGTTTGACTGAGATAGCTGCTATTATTCAGTACCTATGGTAGAATTACAGACACCTCAAAATAATTAAGAAGAATGATTAAATTAAAGGAATTGGAACAAAACTAAAAATCCGGAACAGAAGAAAAGAAATAATTAATTATATCCTATTTAGCTAAACAACTAGATTTATGCTTTCTAAATAAAAATCTTTCTATAGAAAGAGAAAGAACTTTCTAAAGCTTAGCTCCATGCAACAAAATTTATAAAGATCTCAGTTAAAAAACAAACAAATAGAAATAAATTTTTTTGGGGGGGGGCAAAAGAAGTCAAAGAAAATTCAGAAGATAACTATACTTTATTACAAAGAAAATACCCTTTATAACCACTAGATATGCATGTAGATTAGAGTTGCTGCTTAGGAGGGAGGCAATGATGTTGTGAAGTGAAACCATATGTTAACTCAGATAGGGATCATTTTTAAGCTTTGTAAGATAGTTTGCTTTAAAAGGCTTTGCTTGATTGCAAAAATAAAAATCTGATGTGGACACCATATGATTTCCTTCTATTAAATTTACACATTTTTTCCTGCCCTTCATTTCCATTCCTAAATTTATTCTAACTTAATTATGTGATCTCTCTAAAGGCAAATTGGAAATGACATCAAAAACTGCAAATTTTGAAATTAAATATCCCAGTCAATTTTTATCATATGGGATCAAAATTCTTGTATTTTTATTTTTTCATAATACCTGCAAAATTTTTTCAAACATAAGTATATGAAACAGGAGACTCCATTAAAAGTTAGATTTATTTGTCCAAAATTATTTTTTTTTTAAAAATTAGATATTGCCAAAACATGAATATTTTCCTCATTTAAAATACTGCTTTAATTGGAAGTATATGACTACGACTAATGAATGTGAAAATAAAGGCCAAGTAAGGACTTTTAAGTCTCTATGTATCAGTACTGTATGTATCATAATATATGTTTGATTCTGCTGATTACAATAAAAGAGGGAGGTGTAAAACTACATGTTATAACAGTCCCATACACAAAATTTCAGTGTTCTACGCCTAATTGTTTTTGAGTTATGTGAGATAAATTCATACTTGTGTATGCACAGATGTCACAAAAATCCCTTTTGTATGCATTTTATTAGCCATTTAAAAAAAAAAAGTTCTTTATTCTGTTCTCAGTTAAGAGACAGATGGATTCGAGAACAATCAAAATGGATATTTTTGTTGAAATACAATACCATTTTCCTTGATTGCAATACTTCCTTTACTTCATAGAAGGAAGTAATAAAATAAAAAAGATGCCCAATAATGAAGGATGTTTCAAACACAATTTATGTTATATTTTGACAGCATGTGTACCTTACTGCCATTAGAGATTAAAATTTAAAATAACTTTACAGCTTTTATTTTTAAATTGACTTTACGCAAAGGCATAAACTGCAATTTTCTATGAATAATGACAGAAATACCATTAATAACTTCCAAGTATGTAGTTAATATTATCACACATTTTCTAATAAGACAATTGCTGATGAATTAAAGCAGGTACAATATTCCCTTTTGTCAAACTGTACATTAATCTTCATTTAATCATTCCCTCATACTATAATTTATATTCTGTTAGAAAAAATTGATTACATAAACCAAACAAAAAAAATTATATAAACAAGTAAGGAAAAAAAGAAATAAAAAAGCAAGCAAATAACCTCTCTCTGCATGTTCTATTATTTGACGAACAGCTTTCTTCAAACTGTTGGCACGTGACATTAGTGCTTCACGCTGAATGAAAGTAGTCTGTAATGGAAACAGACATGAATGATTATGCAGTAAAAACTGATTAAAATTTAGCTGAGAGAAAAAAAAATATACTTTGGCACTTTTTGATTATCTGCACTCAAAATAATGAAACAATGTTCATGAGGTAAGCAGTATGTTGCCAAAATAATTAAGAAAGAATCCATGATTTCACCCAAAACTATTTATGTGGCAACCCAAGCATATGCTTAGCACATGTCTATTTTGACTGGTGCACAATGTGGAATTTGTACAGTTGTCTATGCAATTCTCTAATGGTGTTTTTAAGCAAAAACAGATCACTGTGTACATAGGGGTAATAACAGTGCAAAAACGAATTTCTTGAAATCGGCAAGTGCTTTAATATTCATGCTTTTTGCATTTTTAATTTGACTGACTGATTGCTCTTTTATAGAGTTCTTCATGCACCATCACTCTGAAAATTAATGTTCGCAAAAAATTAATCAACAGTAAGTTTGAGATGCTCCCCATAGTTGGCACCCAGTTTGTAACATTTTAGTGAGGCATATGGATAATCAGAAAGTCCTACATTTATGTATCTATGTATTTTGTTCAATTCAATCTGATATAAAACATTATCTAAAATTATCTTTCACATAAGATTTTACTTTATATCATATTTCAAAGATTCTATATAGCAAAAACTTTAATATACACGCTGCTGAGAATATCAGGAAATCATAATTTTGCTACATCATATTCTAATTAATCTTTTCTCCGATTTGCCTGGGAATAAGGACAAACAAAACTATTTGTTCTGCTTATAATATAATGTTAAAAATTTGTTATATAATATATAGGAGTAGTTTCCAGGATTTTATAGACATATTAATAGTGTTATAGAAAGCAAACAATAGTATAAAAAACACTGTAAGTACATTACAAAGCAAAAACTATCAAGCAGCAAAAAAGGTGATTAATTATTGGAACACACTTTCAGATCGTAATTTTAAATAAATCACAATGATATAAATAAATTAACATATAAAATGAGTAACACCTTTTTTTTTTCAAACATGGAAAATAATTAATATTTAATAACCTTTTTTGGTTGACTCTGAGGCATATCAGCTTCTGAAGCAACTGTTTCAGGGTTTTCAACTTTTTCTTCTGTTTCTTTCTCCTTTTTTATTTCAAGCAACTTATCAGATGCAAGGGATTCTTCGTTCAGTGCTAGAAGCAGTTTTTCTAATTTTTCATTGAGTATTTCGCACTAAAATTAAAAAGCACATTTTAAAATAGAAAAAACAGTAAAATCAACAGATTTATACAACATATAGATAATAAACGTCAAGCATCTACAATCATCTACATCATTAATTTCTTTTTTCACTTGAGATTACAAGCAAAATTTATAGGTTTTTACAAGTTTTTTCCCCCTCTAAAGACATTAATGAAATACTTGGTTACCATTATGCATTTACAGAGAAAGAAGAATTCTCAACATCTTTGCTTTTGGTACTGAAAGTATACCAAAGTTTAATTGTATATAATGGTAGAATATGAAAAATTTAACTTAGAAGAATAAAAAGCATTATCTCAAAAATAAGTGTATCCTATTTCAACTTCCCAAGTACCAGAAACAAAGAAAGAATATTATACACTTTTTAAATAAATATAAAGAATATAATATTGTAAATTATGCAAAATAATATACTATGAGAAAGGAATCCACCTTCATAAATATCAAGTGGTTTATAACACAAAAAATGAAATAGATCTCAATTATTTAAACTCACATACATTTAATGTCTAATATATAATCCAATTTTACATGCGAAAATATTAACAGAAAAAAATTCTACGATGGTCAAGATATATCCAGAAATGAAATGTAACAGTCCAAAACAGACCGGAAAATTTTTTTAATTAATTCAAATTATGAATTTCAGAAAAGTTAAGAGATTTCGATTTCAAAAACGTCCAATTTCATTTATAAATTACAATTTAAACAAAATTCATTAAAAAATCCTTTACTTGTATACCAATGTGAAAAATGCAGACCAAAATAAACGGCTCTCATTTTATGCTTATCAGAAATGAGATTCTGAACGAATTTTCCGGTGTGCTAAGTAAGAAGTTCGAAAAGTGACCAATTATTTTCCATGAAAGGTACCATACAGTTTCAAAAGAATAATTTAATCATTATTCATGCAATAATATATTAGTTCCTATATTTTATAATCAGTTCAGTTGAGTCGAGAGATTTATCCTTATTTTGTGGTAGTCACTCTTCTATACCTGGTAATGATTTCATACCTAATGAGGTAATGTGGTCACACAGTAGAAAGATAAAAGAGCATAAAAAGAAAATTTTGTCAAAAAAATCAGCAAAAACAGTTCCAAACCATGGCATTTTTTCAAGATTTGCCCTAACATAATTGTACGAGATGAGATTTTAAGTTAATAAATAATTCTGTTAACGGAAAGTCTATTAATAAAAAATTAACAAGTTTAAACAATTGCAAGGCCTAAATCAAATCATATTAGTAATAAATGCAATCTTCTCATTCTTTTACAGAAAAATCACTTATAATATACACAGAAATACATCTAATTAAAAATACAGAAAAAAATAAAGATATAAAAGTAATCATACTATTCTAGATTTGGCTTATTTAAAAAACTCTATGAACTGTAAGATGCCCAAAGCCAATTACTAAATTACTACCATTCCTGATTAGTTCCAGTTGGAAGAATATAATCAGTGAAAATTGTTGATGCTTTTTTTAGGCTTTAATACTTCTTCATTATTCTTTCTATTTTATGAAATATTTGTTTAGCATTTTGATAGCATCTGAAAATAATACATAAACTTTTTGAAAAACTCAGGCTAAAAAATTTATTTGCCTTCTTATTAGAGAACTATGAACATGAATGAAAACTAAATGATCGATGTTCCAGAGTGATTCAGGTGAAAAATTTGGAAGTAAAAGATGAAGATGAGTTTTTACACTTAAAGTATCCAGCTGAAATCTATCATATGACAAGAAATGTGTTATATTTGTTATAATGCAGCTAAACCCTAACATTAAACTATGCAAATCTTCAAACGTTGTCAGTGAAAACAAAAGTGTAGACAGAAACAAGTATCAATTATTAATTTATTTAGCTGTATCTACATGACCTGATGAAAATTCTGTTAGACTTGGTCAATTGAATAATAATCTGAAATATTTTCACAGGATTCATGCTAAACATATATTACAATATCTTAGATCTATGGTAAACGTGAAGACAACTTATTGGCAAAAAACTGAAAGTTTTAATTGTTACGTAGACGCACATTGGGCCAAAAATACTCTTGAAAGGAAGTCATGTGGGGGGCTACGGTTTCATACTAGCAGGAAGCCAAATTTCTTGGGAATCATGCAAGCAAAGAATAGTAGTGCTATCAATTACTGAAGCAGAATACATAACATTCATTAACTGAAGCTTAAAAAAAGTGATGCACTTAAGATTGTTAATGAGGGAGCTAGGTTTTTCAGAGAAAGAGCAGAATAAAAAAGACTGCATAATGACAATCAAAGTGCACAGCGTTTGGTGAAAAAAATCCAGTTCCTCACTCTCAAATAAAATATATTGATAATCATTTTCATTACATTAGAGAGTTATGTCTTGCAAAATGTGTGAATCTCTTGAACTTTAAATAATGAATGCTTTTTGCTGTTTTATTCTCCTTTCAGCTCTGCAAAGAAAAGTATTGGGGAATTTGCATTCCCCCTTGCATCTGCACAGTGCTGAAGAGATGAAATGTTCAGTACTATATAAACCAGTGGTAGAAGCCAAGAAATGTGCGAAAACTGCGTATCCTCCTAATGTCCCCATCTGGGAGCATGTTGTCCTGGTTAGTGAAGTGGCCAGTAGCCATGATTCTCTCCAGTATGGTGCGGTGATGTGATGCAAGAAATTCTGACATGGACTATAGCTGTCAAAGACTACAATAGGAAAGGAACCTAACAGAATGTCCCAGACAGCATTTATATAAGTATCACACCGAATTATTACCAAGAACCTGCCGACCAAAATGAATTGCTAAGTGTAACTGACATAATCAAGCAGTTTATACCAATCAAGTTAATCATCTGCTATTCATGCTATGCTTTTTCGTCACATGTCATAAACTGACATAGCCTATTCATCTGTTTTGTAAAGCTCAAGGAAAGCAATCATTAAAATTCATGTTTCACTTACATCAAGTATGCTCCTTTGGTAGGCAAGCCTGTTTTACACTATGCAAATACTCTCAACATATTGGGGTAGGGGACAAGAATTAAATATGTGAAATAAACATGAAAATAAATTACCCTTTCTAGCACAAATGCATTATTATGAACAAACTGATTTTGAAGCTCAATCAGTTTAAATAAATAATGCAGGTAACTTGAGAAAAAATAGTCAGATATTTTATACATTCTCATAAAATGTAGTAGTTGAAAGATTAACTCAGTTCAGGAAATTATTTTAACTACTTGTAATAATCAGCATTTGTATGAACATAAATGCATAACAATTATCAAATACAACAATTTCATGAATCAGTACATCTACAGTACTTCATTATAGAAGCAACACTCATTTGTGTAAGAAAAAGAAAACAACTAACTTTATGACTTATGGTATCTTCTTCATCAATGTTTTCTTTAGAACATGCAACACCAACTTTGGCAATAAAATTTTTAACTGTTTCACACAAAACTCTGAAAATGGAAACATTTAAAACATAAGTGCAATGCAACCTGCAAAAATTGACATATTTGATGCTATCATTTCTAATTTGAATATTCTGTTTAAAACAGCAAAAACATTATTTTTTAACAAACTGTTTTTGAATCAAAATTGGATACACAATGCATATATTTCAGAATGAAAATGCATAACATGAGATCTGATGTAATTAACACTGAAACAAAACAAACAAACAAACAAAAAAGGAAACTTTAAGATATAATATATAAAAAACCAGACTTATCACAATATCACAAGTGCATCCATCAAATTTTGAAATTTTTTTCTTCTTTTTTGTTGCATCTCTACCCTTTTGTAAAGTAAATTATCAACAGAGTGCACCAGCACTAACTCATTGCAGACGACTTCCCCAGTTATACATGTGAAACTTATTTTCATCCATGATGGATCATAAATTAATGCAATTTTTATAAAATAAATTAATACTTCCCGATTACCTGCACTGAAAAGTTGCAAGAGAGCTTTCATGAAGAAAATCAGTATGTTCCCAAAATAGCTGTGGCAACTCATGGTGTTGCTGAAAAGTATTTTGTGGCAACCTTGATATGTGCATAGCACATCTGCTTTGATCAATGTGAAATATCAAAGTTGTAAAGTGCTGAGTTTACACAATTCTGATTTTTTTAAGCAGATAGATCACTATGCACATGGGAAGAAAATGACTGCAAATTTAAAGAAAGAAAAGAAAAAGTAAGCATTTTATTATGGATGTCTTTTGCTTTTTAAATTTTGATTGATTGATTGCTCTTGCATAGAATTCTTAACACATCCCCATTTTGAAAATTGGTATTGCATTTTGCACATTAGCTAGAGGAAAAATTACTCGTCAATGAATTTCCATATCTTTTTAAAGTTGCCAACAAGTTCCCAACTTTTCAGTGGAGGTGTGATGATCAGAAAGTAAAAATAAGTTTTAAAGTTTTCCCTCAGTTTTTTCATATAAAAAGAGCCAATGAAAAATAAACAAGTCAAAATAATTTGGCTGTTTGATATATGATTATAATCAGAAATAAGAAACAAAGTTTATGAATAACTCCATTACAATTAATAATAATGCAACATACTTGGCAGATGAAATAACAACTGAATGTTGATCTGAGTGAAGAATTTTTGTTAGATGAGTAACCACGGAATCTTCATATTGACTGATGGGCTCAAGCTGCAGTAAAAAAAAAAAAGTCATATATAAAAATAAGCCATTGTAATACTTCATAAACTAAATTATTTAAATATATGCCTACACACATATTCATACCACAATATAAGTTAATCCACAATCTTTGATTACACACATATTCATACCCTTATTATGCAAAGACATAATATACATTCATATAACATTATAAAGAAGCAGGAAGAAATCTAATAAAAACTAATACAAAGATACAGAAACCATTTCTAAGGTAATGCACTATAATGATTTCATATTCTGGATAAGAATGAAAACATTCTTTTGGAGTGATATAAGCAGCACCTCTTTATGAAACAAATTCAGTCAGCATTTAGATATTGTCTTGACGTATGGTTGTTTTCCCCACTGTCCACAGCTCATTCTTCATTTGAAGTGGAGGCAGTACAGTCAAACAACAGTGAATTACATCCTACAGACACTCATCTGGAAAGTGATTTGGAGATGCAAAGCAGGAGCTGGGTGCTTTGCAAAGCTCTCATACTGATTTTTTTTGCATATGGCCATGTATCATGTTACTCAACAACATAGTGCAATCTCTGAAAAGTACAGGAATGTGATCTGCTGCAGCATTTCACCTTCTAATCAGCATGCCATCACTGCACTTCTTATGCTAAACTACTAAAGCTTGATTATTGATGCTCATGGCACCAAACCATGATGCCATGTGGATGAGCAGTATGGCTTTCAACAGTAGTATTTGATCTGCCCCCAACAGTGTCACTGGACTCACTTGGTAACTCATTATAAAGAAGTACTATTCATCTCTAAACTTCCTTGTGCTATTCATTACATGGACAGCTTCATCTCGGTGCTACTTCAGTCTTTCATATTGGTAGGCTGGTGTTAATAGCAAATAGTTTTGACCAAACTTTATGAATTATTCTTTCTAGTACTGCCACATTCAAAGCTCCCTGCACATTCTTCAGAATGTCAAGAGTAGTGAACTGAGAGGTTACCATTACATAGCTCATGAAATACTGATTTAAGTATTCTGATGTTCATCTAGACATACCTGTAGCTCCCAAAACAATGCACATTGCCTTTTTAAATCCATCATATCCAAATGCTTTGCACAGTCAACAAATGTTAATGCTTTCATGACAAAGCATCAATCAATATGTAGGTTAAAATGAAATTTCTTACTAAATTTTCAGTCAGACAAAAATTTCTTCACCAGTATCTTCCACACAGCTTTCGAGCTAAGTGTGTACATATGAGCCAATTTTCTACAGAAATTCCTTCATGAAGGCATCCGTCATCTTAGGCAGATAGCCATCAAGTGCTTTGCCATAATTAAATAAACCAAACCTTTTGAACTGTTTATTTTTGAGCCTTTTAACTGTTAATTAAATAAACCAAACCTTTTGAACTGTTAATTCTGAAAGAAAATAACTTAGAAAATGGGTTTCTGTAGGCAGAAAACAATATATATATTTAAATGACTTTCTTCATTTTATATTATTCACTTATACGACCAACCCGAATTTTATATCATTTGCAAATATCCTGAAATCAGGAGCATAGCTAGAGAAGGGCAAGGGGGGACATTTGTCCCAGGGTGCAGCTTCCAGTGGGCACCAAACTGATGTCATGGATTTTTAGAATTAAATGTTTTCCCACTGTTGGCAAACCAGAGGCGGGCATGAGATCTTCAGTTGTCACCGGACACTGAAAACTCTAGCTACAGCTCTGCGTGAAACTATGCATTCCTTGAAATTAGCATAATGATATTACAAATTCTTTGTGGTGTCATATTTTCTCTGTTAGATAGTGTAATAAAACCCGGGTCAACTAAACCTCCAAATTAATTTACATGACAACTGGGGGAGGGGGAGAAAAAGAAAAAACAAATCACGAGTTCTAAAAACCAGTCACCTTCAGTTTTATTTCAGATCAGACTTTTTACTATTTCATTGCTTAGAAGAAGTAAGTATATACTTCCTGGAAGTGACCTCAGTGTAATGAATGCAAAATAATAAAAATTAAAATCTCTAATGAATCTCATATGATACATCACCTCTAATGACTAATCTAAATAATATCTCTTAGCTATTTAATGCTTAATGATTTCTGTGGAATGCCTTGTAAGTTAAGAAACACAAACATAAGAATAAAAAATTTCAATAATTTCTGTTTAAAAAAATGCAGTTCTTTTCCAAGTGAATTTTTATCATTATATGAGGAAATTTGTCAGTAAATAAAATTCATTTTTATACAATTCTAGTTATTTTTTTACTGATTCTTATAATAGTTCACAAATTTCTTCTTCATTACTCAGGAATTTGCATCTCGATTTATTTATAAAACTTGCACATAATGAAAGCAAAAAGTGGAAAATTCCGAACTGCACTACCGATTACAAGAAACTGTTATAAAAGGCTTAAAGTGATAAAGCTAAATATTAAAAAGTAAAATTCCTGAAAGTTGAAAAGAAATTGAAAACAGTATAAAAAAAAAAAAAAAAGGTGTGGGCATGTGATGCATAGATTGTGCCAATAGCCTGCACTGACAAATTATTTAAGATACAAAGTAGAACTACTGAAATTCTAAATAAAATAGAGGAAGTTCTATAGAAAAAAAGTTTCAGGATAAACATTTTAATTAAAGCAATTAATTATTTTACATTTATTAGTATTACTTTCTGGCAAGAAAAATGTTACAGAATACATAAAATGCACCAGAACATTCTCTTCAAGAATAAAAGGACTTTCTTCAAATGTATACAATCCTATAACATATGGGAAGAATGTTTTATTTAATCCTAAAGCATTTTTCTTAATATACAGCTAAGTTTATAATATGCTGAAGCTCAGTAATTAGATGGGAATAACCAAATAGCAATTTAATAAAATACATTTATTAATTTATTACCTGAGTTTGACTTTTTCTTGGTCCTAACATAGTTCCTTCATAAGTCATAATTCGCCACCTATAGGAAATATAAAATTAGAGATGCTTTCAATAAGATTAAAAAAACACTGTATATAAATCATTAATATAAATTCAAAACATGTCATAATAATATTTAATAAAATTTTTAATGCTAAAACAGTTTAAAGTTTTCCAAAATCAAATCTTCTTCAAAGTAGAAAATTTATTCATAAGAATGTTTAAATGCACTGCAAAAGCTAATAAAGAACAGAATTTACCGAATTAAAAAAGCATGCAGAAAGTGAGTGAAAGATTCAAAACACAAAAAACTCACACTTAAATATTAGTATTTTACAGTCGAATGAATGCAAAATGCATGGGAAGCTAAGTCAATTACCAAACAAGATTGTATGCAATATGCAACTGAATTCTTATAGTAGTGTTAGGATAATGGTCAGTAATTGGATATATCATATATCATCTAAAATGTCTTACTTTAGACAATATATAATCTTGCACCACAATGAGAACTACTGACAGAATACATACCACATAAAAATATTCTACGAATATTACAATTGCATAAAAAATTTACAAAAATATTAACGAAAGAAAGAATATAATTATAATTATAATATGGAACTTATATCAAATTTAGTGTCATCCTGGATGTCATCATTTTATTTCTATGTAAAGCTGGAAATTGCACAATAATGCCATATATTTAACATAAACCTATAATTCACAAAATTGGTTTTTATGGAAAGTCTTCGCTGTAATAGCTCTTAACTAAAATAAAAAATACTCATAATAACCTGTCTAGACTTTTTACAGTAGCTTTCTCATATTTCTCCAGTAGTTGTGGAAGCTGAGCATCATCATCACATGAAGATCCCCATCCTAAAACACGCGCTAAATCATTCCCTGTTCCTAATGGTAAAACTCCTACTTGACACTGGAAAAGAAAGAAACTAATTTTAAAACCCTGTTTTGTAAAAAAAAAGGAGTCATCAGCACATAAACATTTTTTAATTTAACAAGGCACTTTTACTATCTGAATACTTAATTGCTCTATATTTGATTCATAATGTTTTATAATAAGCTGAACTATACTTTTCCACCTTCAAAAGCCAAAACATTTGCATAAATAAAAAAAGGAACAGTAAAATTAATTTAGTGATGATCTCTTTAAAATAAACTGATTTTCAGTTAGTTCTAGTCTCATTAATTACACAGGTATGGGTTGAAGCAAAGCAGGCACCTGTGCATCTGTGAACGCATAGCAGGTATTGCTAGACCTTGCTACCTGCTAATCTTCAGCTCCAATTGGAATTCCAAGAGAGAGAACCCTGGAATGCCATTCAAGGATCTCCCACCCCCTCGTCCCCTATCACCAACCTCTCGAGAGAATTTCGGCTTGCCATGTATTTAGAGTACCCACTTGCTGCACAGATACCGTATGCTTGCAAACTTCTACACCTTGTCTGGGATACGAATCCAAGCTCTTTGGAATGGCAGTCAGCATCATTAACCACCATTTTGTATGGGTGGTGCATTAGTAATCTTACAGGTGTTCAAAAAGCTTGAGGTTTGATGGCAGAATTAACTAGCTCATTCAGTATATACTGATCTTGAAGAAAAGTGCCTACAGCCACTCAAGTTGGACCCAGAGTTAATCATTATTCAAATACTTACATTATTAAAACTAAATTAGTTTAATTAATTGGATTACTAAAACACATTACAATAGTTTTAAATACAAATGCATAACTTAAGGTCAAACAGGTTAGTAATAAACTCAAATATTTATTAAAAAAATACATATCAAAACTGTTACCTGATTATGCATACTGAGTTTATCAATTTCTGTCAAAACCCAACTGACGCTTCCATCACCACCACAAACCAAAATACGGAATGGATTAAACGTCCTAAACATTCTCAAGCTATAAGATAATAAAATTTAAAAAATAATAAAGCAAAAATCATACTTTAATTGTTCAATTTTTGAAAAAAAAATTCATTGATAACATAACTGAAAATTAATTAATTTTAAACAAATTACAGCTGTTAATATTACTATTCAATTAAATGGATGATAAGCTGACGAAATTTCACAGAAATATTTTATGTGAATAACAGCTAGCCAAGTCAAAATTTTCTATGTTAAGCAGTTTATAATACAAAAAAAATTAATTAAAAGAAGAAAGCTGCTTTTATTGAAATTAAATTCCCAATGCTACAAAGCGATTTCAGATAATGATGGCAATCTAAATTATTCAAAGCAACACACTGAAAATTTTTTATAGTCACTTTCAAAAGAATAAGCCAAATATTTTGCAAATTTAAAATGCATTTGATATTGTCCTTAGTGGAACACAAGCCATTAGAGGAATTTAAATTAATTTTAATTTGTACACTGTTACCATATATATGTTACCCATGTTGAATATAATGAGAAAAATCCTTCTAGCCTCCCAGTACTCATAAAAATAAATAAATAAATAAATAAAATAAAATAAAAAATAGGTATAATGTTTAGGTACTTTTCTGTTATGTACCTGCCACACATTTGTAGGCATGAATAGGCAAATGGTTTGGTCCCCCAGATGATGCTATCATTGAGTCTTAGTGTGTGTTTAGCTTATCTTTTAGAATGAAGACTTAAAGTTTAATTCTAGATCTCAACAAATATATAACTTCTTCCTTCTTTTAATTAACATCGATTTTCTAACAAAACAATAAAAATTCTTGAACAGAATCAATAATATCAACCATGGCATCAGAATTTAAATTCAGTGAAAGCCTGTTCTAATATTTTTTTATTTTTGCATGAAATCTTAATTCCATCTGAAACTGAAAATAAGCTAAGCTGCGATGTTTTGTTGTATAAGTAGATCACAATACAAGCAGAAAATTCCCTCATTACAGTATTACTCCCTGCAGTTTATAAATTCACATTAATGATAATTATTGCAACAATTTTATATACTTACAGAAGAGCAAAATACACAAAAAACTTGAAACTATTTCAAAATACTATCTCTACATAATGAATGATACTTATAGATTCTACATTTTGCTATGGAAAGCTGTGAATGGATTAGAAGCTGTAATAAGGAAGCGTGTGGCAGTAATAATGTGGCAGTTTTAATTTTAATTGGTAAAAATTTAAAAATTAAGCCCTCTATGTTACAAAATCAATACACCTATTACATTTTCTAAGTAAAATACAACAAATACAGTACTAAGTTCAGCAATTCTGAATTTGGAATTTTTCTGGATAATATATTATCAATTTGAATCCAGTAAGATAAAACATACAAATTATAAAGTTAAAAGTATGAAATAGTAATTTATGAAATAATGAAGCCTTTATGACCTTAAAAAATCCTCCCCCCCTAAAAAAATTGAAATTTTTTTATTTTCAGCTACTTCTCTCTCATTTTCTTCACTTTTAGTAGGGCTATTTTCTGGATTTAGAATCATATTACAGATTTCACTGTCCATTAATTGATTGATGATTGGGCATTATCATTGCCCTGAATTGTTTTATCATCTTCAATTACTACCACTTCTCCAAATTTCTTCACAAATTCCATTAGTTGGAAAATTTTACTTTTTGTTTGCAATATCTGAAAACTTTCAAATTTGTGATTATCATCATAAACTTTAACTAGCATCCACTATACACTATTAGCAATGTACCATGAGAATGTGATTATAGACATGTTGTTTTGTTAAATTCTGCTTTGCTTCTATCGCAGGCTTATGAAGGTAAGCCTGAATTATAACTAGTTTAGTTATTTTATAGTTATGTGCTTTTCCAGCATATGCTTAAGCCTTAATTGAGAGCTGAATAAACAAATTCCCATATATACTTAAGGGCATTGTTAGACATTTTACAGCCTGGAGCAGTATCTGTATGTCCTAAATTCTGCAGTCAAGCATCTTCCTAAATTCTAAAAATTTTGCTGTCCAAAAATTTCGCATCTCAGTGCCTTCTCTAAATTCTAAAGATTTTGCCATCCCTTAATTTTGTTGCTGGGTGCTTTTCTAAATTAAATAAATTTTGCTTTGCCTAAATTCTGTCGCTGGGTATGGTTGCACCAACTTTGGTGCCGGTTGAAGACATATTAGTTCTTCTCAATTTAAACAACACTTTAATATTTTGGCCTATAAGTATCATTTAAAAAATCTGTTTTTCGCATAGGG
>KK118615.1:693171-746022 GCA_000611955.2 Stegodyphus mimosarum | reverse complement strand
GAAATTTGTAAAATTTCTCTTAATCAACACCCTTAATACTTCAGAATGCAGTTAGCTGAGGTCTGTAAACATTGCCAACTGATTCATAAAAAGGTACAAGACCAACATAAAAGGTTACCATGCTTTTTGGTATTCAGTTACTTAAAAATAAATAAATAAAAAACTAAATAAATAAAAGGAAAAAAAAAGAAAAAAGAAAATCTGAAAAGTTTCAGATTTTAAATTACGTTCAAAGGGGCGTTTTTATTTTAACATTTTATGTGTTACCTTTATTTATTAAATATAATATTCTTCACACTTAAACCATAAAATTCAGTTCAAGAGCAATATCGCAAAATAATTTTAAATTGAACATATCTTTAGAATTTCTGATACACAGTCTCACGTGCTGGAGATTTTTTTCCCCCCTTTTTTTTTACAATTTTGCCATTGCTCGCTTTGAAATCCTTGAGTTTGTTAATAAAAATTCATTAAGTTTTACAAAATAGGAAATCGATTATAAACAAATTCCAAATTTGGGCTTCCAGATGCCCACATTCGCAGTAGGATTACATCATTCAGAATTTGATGGGTCTAGGTACCGTTGTTTTATCACAATGTGAGAGACATACATACATTTATGCAGATTCTCCATTATTTAATTTCTTCAAATATAATACAGAGCGATAACATTTGGTGGCAACAATTTGAAAAGTGAAACGGACATTCAGGGTGATTCGACTCAAAATTCCCAAACAAAAACAATAGTCCTTCAGGGACAAAGCCCCTTTGGACTAAAAAGAGAGAGTTTAGACATCGCTGTTCAAGTCATTTCTCAAGCTGCCATGTGTTCATAGTCATAGGGTGATGTTAGCAAAAAATACTAAATAAGGATTCACCGAGCTGGCATCAGGGATATAAATTATTCAGTAGGTGTAAAATCAAGTATGTTTGGATGTGGAATGTTTCGGTTTGAGATGCATACCAAGCAAAAAGGCAGTATGGAGCCAAATTTTCTATTGTATCACTTTATGCTAACAAGTGACTGCTTCTCCAATAGGAGATATTTTACCTAATGTAGACGTGAAATTAAGAATCGGAGCTTTATATTTGATTATGAAAAAACATATCATGAGCTTGGGTAAAGTATAAAAAACTGTCAATTGCAATAATTGTTGAGTAGTTTTAAAATTTTGCATTATCAAATTAATAATGTTTCAATATAGAATTTTTGATTCGAGACGTATAATAATAAAAAAGGTGGTTATGGACCAAACTATTAATCATACAGATCTGTGCTATGAAATGATAGTTTCTTTAGTGTTATTAGAGGTATTTTTAGTGCTGAAGCGAAATGAAGCATTGGGAGTCCTACATGGTTTTATAATGAAAAACTATTAAATGTGCATGAGTAAAGCATACACAAAAAATTCTATTAAAAAATTGCTGGTGGTCTGGAGGTCAGGACTTTCGATATTTCTGGATATTGGATGTCTAGACTTTGAACTTTGTTTGTACAATTTGCCTTTTCGGAAAAAAAAAGACAAAAATAGTCAATCTATTAAAAAAAATTAAGGTAATAGGTATTATTTAACATCTTAGTTTAAAAGAACATGCATAATGCTTGCAGATAAAGGTGAAAAAATTTACCCTAAGCTTGGTCCCCCATTCATGAGATCAAAAACTTGTGCAGGATTGAGCAACTGTTTAAATCGTCGCAGAAATTTCACACCCTGGTTGTCACCAGATTTTGAATTAACAAATACTAATAAAGGACTACAGCCAAGAGGACAAGTTGCTTCCCACGATTCATCATTTCCAATGCTATGAAGAGATGTTGGTGGGACTATGGATGCACGACAGACACCGAGTGGGCACTTTTCGGGATATTGGGCTTTACATGATGAATGAACCTATGAAAAACATAAAAGAAAATTAATGATTTTTTTTTAAAAATCAAATAATCTGCTAAATGCCATGTGTAAATATAAATATTCATTACCATTGCTCTACACCACAGACATTTCCAATCCTGTAACCTTAGAACACTACCACATGTTTTATCACAGATACTACATTTTGCACTCACAGGCAAATTTCCTTCTAACCACTGATGAGGCATGGCTATATTCTATACAAAATTAAAAACATACATATATAATTTAGAAGCATTTTAAAGAAACACAATGAAAGAACACCAATAAAAATTGAAAAAAAATTATCAATAAAAAAAAAGGGGCTATGGATTCAGCTTCCCTCTCAAAGACAATTTCCTGATAAATTTCATATATTAGTATTTACTCTGAATTAATTTTTTTACGATATCAGCTATATTAAAAAAGTATATTAAAATGTTAACATTAGAATAATTTACTACAAGCTATATTTTATATTACAATGGTTTTTATCATATAATAAAAGAAATTAGCTAATTTAACATATTTTATATTGTCAGAGATGCAGTTTCATAATAACATTTATGCCTTAACAGAAATGGCAACAACTATTCAGAAATATGGCATTTTGTAATAGTGTATTTTAAATGTATAGCAGTTAAAAATAGCATTTTGGAGTTCAAAAATTGCTACATTTTACAGCCACATGAAATAAAAATTTGATAGTTCCAGTATGCATACTGAGAATTCATTATCTGGTCACTGGTCTGTTCTAGATATTTTAGTTGAGAAAAAATGAAGAAAACATTCTGGTTCAAAGGTAGAATTTTCAATGAGGTTTGGGACCAGTTCCATAAATACTTAGTGACAAATTAAAAATGGGCCAAAAGGAAATTTTAAAATTGGTTGAGTGGTTGGCAAGGTGCAGAGAAATCATTAAAATGGGGATCTTGCCCCCTTATATGGCAAAAGAATCAGAATCAATCCTATGAAAAAAAAAAAAAAACAATTCATACAAGGACTTTGAGAATGCCTCTGAAATTAAGTCTTGATCTGGTCAGCAGTACAGACATTATCTACCTTTGAAATTCCAGAAATGAAACGTAGAAATAACAAAAATTTAATCTTTGACTTTTGCTGAATATTTAAAAAAAAATTTTTTAAGGCTGAAATTTTGACTACTTAAATTTCAAAGCTGTATTTATAAACCACATCAACAGTTAACAGGAGATAAATTTTTACTCAAGTGTATAAGAAATTAAAGTTAAATTAGGATGACAAATGAGAATATAATTTCATAATCTAACTTCATACGAAAAAACACATTAGAAAATATAAATATATTAAATTAAACTCCCAGATTCAGAGTTATTTTATATGCATGTGAATACATAATTATCATAGGATATGTCAAAACCAAAGAGACTGTACATATGTAACTGTGTAATTGAATAATCAAGGCTGAAAAGGCATTAAGCAGTTATCGATGTTTAAGCAGGAAAAATCAAAAGTCATACATTACAACAGAGCTAGTTTTTAACTTTGATAGGAAGAAAAGAGAGAGAAAATGGACAACATGATGCACACAGCTAAAAACCTGGGATTATGACAGACCAAAATATATTTGGATTTGATTATTGTTTTTCAAATCTTCTTGTACTATATAATGATGTATGTTTTTACATATGTTAATTTTTTTTTCTTTGCCATGTAATCTGGTTTGCATGTTATCTGCAAAATGGATAATTTGGTAAATATGGTTTGCATGTAATCTGCAAACTGGATAATTTGGTAAATTTGGTTGCCACGTAATCTGGTTAATTTGGTTACAACTGCCCTGTTGTAATTACCAAATTAACCAGATTAACCAGATTGGTTAATTTGGTTGCACAACCCAAAACTTGGATGACACTTGTACACATGTAAACCATAACATGTGTACATATGCCACTTTTTAGCATCTGTGTATTATTTGTGCATTTACAACTCATGCTTTCAGTGAATAACCTTTTTGCTATTTATTCCATCATACTACCAGATATGTGTAATCTTTTATAACTAAACTGTTACATTTACTGTAATGCACTTTCTCTAATGTGGAATATTACCCGTTTAGATTTGTTTCACTCACTCTTAATTTTAAAAAGTAATATTAAGCTAAGACGAAAACTGAACAATATGAAATTTTATTATATATACAAAATCTTAAAAAAAAAAAAAAAACACTGAAAGGTTTCAGGTTTTAAATTACGTCTAAAGGGGCATTTTTTAACGTTTTGTGTATTACCTTTGTTTATTAAATATCATGTTTTTCGCACTTAAACCATAAAATTCAATTCAACAGCAAAATCACAAGATAATTTTAAAATGAGTATATCTTTAGAATTTCTAATACGCAGTTCCACACACTTTAGATAAAACGGTTTTTCCCCCCAGCAGAGTATTGCCATTCTCGCTTTTAAATCATTTGAGTTTGGTCATAAAAAATTCATTAAAATTTTACAAAGTATGGAATAGATAATAAAACAAATTCCAAATTTGGGCTTTCAGATGCACATATTCGGGTGGAAACGTATGTTATTCAAAACTGGATGGCTCTAGCTACCACTGTTTTATCACATTTGGAGAAATGTACATATATTTATGCAGATTCTTCATTATTTAATTTCTTTAAATATAATACAGTGCTGCAAGATTTGGTGGCAACAGCTTGAAAAGTGATTCAGACTTTTAATATTTCCAAAGCAAAAACAATAGTCCTTCAGGGACACAGCCCCTTTGGATTAAAAATAAAATGTACAATAAAAAAATCAGCAAAGATTCCACACATGCAATTATGCAAGCTAATTTAAACAAACAGAGAATGGTAAACAGAAAACAAACTCCAAAATTTATGCCTAAACTGCTGTCACCACAACAGAAAGAACTTTATCTTGAGGTTGCACAGGATATGCTGGATACTAGCAGCACTGATCCTGAGTTTCTATATACTGTGATAACTGGATATGAGTAATGTGTATACAGGTATGACCTGGAAACAAAAGCACAGTCACCACATTTAAAGCATCCCGAGTCCCCAAGACTGAAAAAAAGTGTGACAGGTGCAAAGCAAAATCAAGGAGATGCTAATTGTGTTCTTCGATATCCCTGGAATTGTGCATCACAGATATGTACTGGCAGGACAAGCAGCAACAAAAGAGTATTGTTAATAAGTTCTCTATCAATTCTGTGATGCATTTCGGTACAAAAGATCAGATTTCTGTATACTGAAAAACTGATAGATGCATCATGACAATGCACTGACTGATAGCTGCATCATGACAATAGTATGGATCAGATGCATATTCACTGCACCTGATCCAGACTTCCTTGATAAAACATGGAATTCCAACCTTCCTACTCTCCAGACATGGCTATCTGTGACTTCTGGTTGTTCTGAAAATTGAAGACAACATTGAAAAGATCCCGTTTTGAAATTCGGCAGTCAAAGGATCAGTGGGTTAATTGTGTGGAGATGCACGAGGCCTACTTTGAAAGGAGTCCGGATCACATAAATAATATATTTTTTCTGGACAAAAGTCACATACTTTTTAGACAGCCTTTGCAGTATGAAACACAAAACCTTTAATTTACTTAATGTGCTTTTGCACATACCCAGACTGCTGTCAGTTAGTAAAGCATAGGATTTTAAACCTGTGATACAAATTTAACCAATCAGTTACATTAGCAATTTAAAAGTAATTTACCTTTTTTTTAATAACTTAAATCCTTATTTTACTTTTTTTAACAATGTATTGAACTGATAAAAATTAACATTTATTTAATATACAGTTAGATAGATGAAAAAAAAAATAAATAATTCTTATAAGCACTTACAGCTTTGTAGTAATTAATGAAAGATATTTTAATGTCACATACATGTAATTAGTACATAATTTTTTTTTTTTTTTTTTTTTAATTTTACGATTTTTTACATGAAAAAAATAACGATATTAAAACCTTTCAAGGATTAGATTGTAAACTGAATCTTTAAGATTGTACTTTTCTTTCTTAAACTGGTTAACCATTTCTCTTCTATATTTTACAGAGTATTTTCTCCTTCTTTCTTCTGGTGAAACTGGAAGCATACCCAGCATGTATTTGGAAGGTCTGTACTTCAAATCTCGGCAAGGACAGTGCACATTTTTCACATTTCTAGCATCAAAAACCCTAACGAGTGTACAGTGGCACCTGAATTTTAACAAGTTACAGAATTTGAAATTTTTTTTTAACTTTCTCCTTTTTTAGAATTTGACTTTAATTTTCTGCCCTGGACATTTGTAACAAAATGTATTTTGTTTTTTACAACACTTCGTTGCTAAAATTCTATTTTGGCTCACAGCCTTGAGAAAAATTTAAAGTTTAACTTTTATCATTAGTCTGAGCCTGCACACAATGTTAGATTCAGTTAGTAGCAATTAGTACAAAAATTTGGGCATGATGCTTTTTAAATAACAAATTTCATATAACATACAGAATTTAAAAAAAGAAAAAAAAATTAGATAATAAAATTGAATGCATAACAGAAAAAATAATTTCAAAAACTTCATTACTGCATCCATAAAGTATTTACTTGTATAATTTTTAAGGAGTTCAATTATAAATATAATAAAAATGAAACTCACACTGTCCTCATCTTCAATAATATCTTTACCAACAGAAGATAAAGTGGTCCATTTACAGTTATTAGGAGCTTTTACAGCACAACGTTTATGGGCTTTGAATTTACAAACTAGACAGACAGACATTAAAGGAAATAAATAAATATCATTGTATTATTGACAAAAAGAAGAATTGCAGTACTCGATTTATGAAATGCATACTAAAAATATGAGACATAAAATGGATTTTACAGAATATAAACTATTTACACTTTTATGAATTCAAAAGAAGAAATTTAAAAAAAAATTACCTTCACAAGATAAGCCATGAGAAGTTACACCTGAAAGAGCTTCTCGGCAAACATTGCAATATGTGGGTCGAGCATGAGATGTTACATACCAGTTATGTTGACCTGACAAAAACTCATGATGGTCTGCACCCTTTATTATGAAGGAAAATTTGATTGAATTTATTAGCAATTATATATGTAGACAGCAAAAATATTTAAATAAAAAAAGGGGGGTATAAGGGTCATTCCATAAGTTTGGTAAAAAAGCAAGTAAAACACTTTTTTTTTAAAGGTAGGTAATTCTCAATATAGTCTCCATCAACAGCTATACACTTAGTTTTCAAAACTTTAATACGATCAGAAAAGTAAATTGTCTCAAAGTTTGCAAACTTCATTTATGGTGACAATGACTTCCTAATTTAATCAGAATTTCTTCTCACTAAGCCAAATTTTTAAGTTTGGGAAAAGAAAGAAATCACATGGCGGCAAATGCAGACAATATGGTGGATGAGAAATCAATTCATAGCACAATTCATGTAGTTTTACCACTGCAATGGTCGACCTGTGCAACGGCACACGCACACTGTCTGGATGGAAGAGCACTTTTTTTGTGTGCTTATCTTGGCCCTCTCTTTTTTTTCAGCTCTTAATTCAAACGGTCCAACAACTGCATAATATTCTCATGCTATCATCTAACTGTTCTGGAAGTAGACATTTAGGATAATTCCCAACAAACAGTGGGAGTCACCCACTGTTTCTTGGTGTGCAAACAGTAGGCACACCTGACAAAACAATCTTTGTACTTTCACCAGACATTATCCACTGTTTCTTCATCTCAGGAGTGTACTGGTGGATCCAAATTTCGTTCACTGTCATAAGGTGGCACCAAAAATCCTGTGAATTGTGCTGGAGCATCACCAAACATTGCATTGAAACAGCCTTTGGTACTTCTTATTTATACTGACCCCCAAAATTTACAATAATATTAACTATGATAAGGAAGTACCCATCCTTTCCTGTGCATTTTTGATGGAGAGTGAGCAATTGTGGCACCCATCGTGCACACAGCCTTTTTCACATGCAACTTTTCATGCAGAATGTTATGTGCTCATTCTACAAAGATGCCTATGACCTCAGCAACCTCATGCACCTTCAATTGGCCATAGCATAAATTTTTAATACCACATCCAGTGTGGTAATCTCAACTAGTCATGTGGACCATCATCTGGACCAATATTTCTCATTCTGCATACCTTTTAAAAAAGTAAAAAAAAATCGTCCAATTAATTTTCTTTATAATTTTTTTTTTTAAATGCAAAAAGTTAGTTTTATAACCTGTGAAAATTTTGGAAGTTTGTAACCGACATATTTTTAGATATGAAATTTTAAAATTAATGGGCGTCAAAAAAAGTCTTAAAAATGCAAGCAATTTTCAAAAATTCTTGCCCTCCCCAAAAAAATTACCTTAAAAATTTCATCTAATTTCTTATTTCTTCACTGCATCTAATAGTGCAAACAATAATATTCTGAGATTCTCAGTTTATTTGTTAACAAAAATATTTGCAAAAAATCATTTCAACTGTAGAAATTTTGAGAAGGGGGGAACAAAAAAATTAATCCTCTAAAAATTAAAATCGTGACAAAAGAAATGTACGTAAGAAGTTTGAATTCTGTATCTTATCAGGAAGCAATTTAAAAATCAATGACCATATTTTAGCCATAGCAACAAGCACCAAGAGCAAGCTAAATAAAAGCTTATAAACTAATAATAATAATAAAGCATAACTTTTTTGGGAACCATTACGAAAGTTCCGGTACCAAATGCGAAAGTATTTAGTACCGAATGCGATTATGAAAATAACAACAATAAACAATGTTAAAAAAGTGTAAACAGTATTAAAAATCAGCCAATTCAATTCACATTTGTGACGTGATTGTTCACAGAGGCTTATAGGTAAAGGGAAGGAAGACTGTGGTCTTCTGAGCAGGTCCTGAAGACTAAACTCCTTTTCTGAGGATACATATTCCTTTTTGAAATAAAGTATCTTGTTCACTTCTGCAAACAAGCTACTTTATTTTGTTATTAGAAATTTAAAAATTACATCTAACACTCTAATTAAGTCTAGTCTTATTATCTAACCTAATCACATCTAATTTTGCTTTAATGTATCACTGCAGAAATAGATAATGAAAATATACGAAATTTCTGCAATTTCTGTGTAACCAAGTCATTACTAAAAGACTAATATAAGGTTTTTATTATCTCCAAAAGAAAAATACTAGTAAAATTGCTCAAAAAGAATTAATTTCTTCACAACAATCATAAAGAAATTACAAACATATGTAGAGGCCTAACTTCACACAAATTTCCTGAAAAACAGCTACTATAAACTAAACTATTACAAACGATGCATGCAAAAGATGATACTCCAAAAACTAACAGACTCAAACCTTTATTTGAAGTTAATATAATCTTTTGAGACACATAAGAGAAGTACAAGTCAGGTCACCCCCTTTTTTTTTCTTTCAGAAAATTATATGCAAACTAGCTAACAGAATTCATTCATTCCAATTTTAGTAGCATCCTACATATAGTCAAATACCATACAATATTCACAAATGAAATTTTACAGAGGCCCGGCATGTGTTGGATCCACTTTATAGTATACTGCATCATTGTGTACGTAAATAAGTTAAAAGCATATATTTTAATTTACGAAACATATTTGTACCATATATGTCAATGAGTTGTAACTCATATTTGAAGAAAGATCAGAATATTTGAATAATGAAATGATTAAGCATTTCATTTGATATCAACTACACTGACTTTTGCCATCTACTAGGATTATGCATGACAAATAAATTACATGTAATTTTATAAAAGGCAATAAAGTTAAATAACACAGATAGCTAAAATATTTAATTATAATTTTGTTGTTGCTTTAAAACATTTCCAAAATTTTTAGAGAAAAATAAAATTACTGATAAAAATGATTCAATAATCACCTCATAAAAATCCTTATTGCTAACATTTTTCAAGGCAGTTATCCATTCTTCCATTTCTTTTCGAGATTCTGCGCATAGAATCAGTCGGCGGAATGGAGTAATGACCTAAATTAAAAACAAAGATACACCGATTAAATTATATTAAAACTAAAATTTAAAAATTTAGAAACCAATAAAAATGATTGCAGTTATAAACGGTATAAAATTATAAAATCTCTCACCTGAAAACTATGATTGACATTTTTTATACTACATTCTGCAATGCTCAGATCGGTTAGATCCACCTCTTCAAAAATCACAGACTGCAAAAATAAATTGATAACATAATAATGAAAAAAAGATTTTTCAATGCACAACTTTTTTTTTCTGTGAACAATAAAAAAATACCGCACATTCAGAAAATAATTAATAATAATATTCAAGCAATAAAAGTCACAAAAGGATTTACATCCAACCTTTGCTTCCTACAGAATTTAAATGAACCCATAACACTATTTCAAATTGACAGACGGCTTTCAAAAACATTTTCTTTTCATTTGGGAATAAATGTGTAAAAATGACAAATAATGTTTTAAATAATTTTCTTAATTTAAAAGGCATGAAATTCATAAATTTATTATATCATTCATTCTTAATGTTTCAGTGTCAATTTTCTATTCATAGATAGGAAACTGCACACTGAAGTATAAATTGCAAAACTTTTCCCCCCTTTAAGCACTAATGTCTTTAGAGAGGGCAAACAGTGTTGGTTTTACATGGTAGACACAAATTGCAGGTGCGAGAGGGGTGACTTACCAAGGGCTCCCCAAATTTAGTCTAATAGAAAAGTAATAATAGTATAAAAGCGCAGTAAACATACTCTATGTTGTACGAATAGGGGCACTAAAAACCTCAGGTGATATAAGACCTATATTTTATATATATCCCACTGGGTAGGATAAAATTTTTTTAATGTTAAAGTGAAAAAATGTAGAATAATAATTAGATTATCTTTTCCTTATTTATTTCTTTTGAGAAATAAATAAATAGACAAACTAATGTAGAATAATATAAAAATAATTTAATTTCTCTATGTGAAACTTATAATGCATTTTGCACCTAAAATGATTTGGTTTGTTTTAGCTTGGTTCATTTGATTATGGCAAAGCATACAAGGGCTATCTGCCTACAGGAAGGGATGACCTTCAAGAAGGATTTTCTAAAGAAAATTGGCTCATATCCAAATTACACATTGGGAAGTTCACGAAGATGGCCATGTACCTAGTCCACTCCACCCAGAATCAAACCCAGGTCAAACTAGCAGCATCCACAGATTTTATTGCTTGGCTGCTGGTAGGCCCACATTAACAATGAATATTACTCATCTTAGCAAGAAAATGGAAACCATAGTTTCAAGATACGATTTCTTGTTTCAATCCTTTTCTTCACGCAGAATTTTTTTTTTTTTCTTTTTTTTTTTTTTTAAGCAATAGAACCTGCGATTTTATTTAATGTGTAATTTATATCTATTTTGGGAATACCTTCGAAATCTGGGTTTCAGCATTAAATATTTCCTTTGTACTTGAAATATTTCGTTAATCCTTAAAATCAAAGGGATTCAATGAAGTTTCCAAGGGCTCAGTTACTTTTATTTCAGTATATTAGACGCTAAAATGGTCAAGCACTTAAAATAGTTATTATAAAATATATATATATATATATATATATAATTAACATTTTTTTTTATGGGTCAAGATAGTAAGTAATAATAACTGAAATGAATCTGCATTTATTGCTTTTAAACCACTTAGTTTGTTAATTAATAACACAATAAATTTAAAAGAAAAATTAAGTATTATCTTGTACTTTGTTAAAAGATAACATACTGCCACCTAGAAGATAACAATATTTTATTTCGCGCAGTGGCAATACTAAAAAAAAACCCCGCTGAATTTGTTGATTTAATTCAAACGATAAATATACTGCATTTTTCCGAGTAGCACTATACTTTTATATTGCTGAATTTTCTGATTAAATTTGAAACAAAAAAGCCTTACGCTTTGCAAAGTCGCAACACAATATATTAAAAATTCAGACTTTGAGGGGCATATGTTTGGATGAAGGCAGTGTTTAAAATTTGGTAATTCTAGTTAACAACTTCTTTCCACAGTGTAAGAAACATGCATGTACACAGTCCAGTCACATTAATGTGACCACCACGTACTTTCCATGTCAGAGTTAAATAACCAATCACAGAAGGCAGGTGGCAGCACAGTGCAGTTGAGCGTATCTAAAGGGTGTGTGAGGGCTTCGGAAAACATTTCAATCGTTGGCGTAATGCAGAAACGAAGCGATTTATCCGACTTCCAAAAGGGCATGATCATTGGCTTTCGGGCCAAGGGTGGAAGCATTTCCGAAACGGCTGAGTTTGTGAACTGTTCGCGTGCCGCCGTGGTAAAAGTGTACCGTGCATGGCAAAATGGGACTGTCCAAAATCAGCGACGTGGCAAATGTGGTGCACCACGGGCCATAGATGACAGAGGCGAACGACGGTTGCGGAGATGCGTTCGGGCAGATAGACGGGCTACCGTTGAGCAACTGACCACCAAAATGAACCAAGGGGCTACCAAAAGTGTCTCCCAAAGTACTATTCAGCGAACATTGCTGCGTCTGGGCCTCCGAAGCAGACGCCTGGTTCGTGCACCTATGCTGACTGCTGTTCATCGACGGCGAAGGCTAGAATTTGCACGCCAGTACAGCAGCTGGACGTCCACTGAGTGGCGACAGGTTGCGTTTTCGGATGAATCGCGTTTTATGCTCCATCGGACAGATGGACGTTGGCGTATAAGGCGTGAAACCTCTGAAAGGAACCACCCTGCAACCATTGCCGGAACGGTCCAAGCTGGAGGCGGGAGCATTATGGTCTGGGGAATGTTTTCCTGGCATTCTCTAGGTTCACTGATCATTGTGGAAGGCACAATGGATCAATACAAGTACGCATCTGTCCTTGCGGACCATGTTCACCCCTACATGCGCATTGTTTTTCCTCAGGATGATGGCATCTTCCAGCAGGACAATGCGAGGTGCCATACAGCTGCCAGTGTACGTGCGTGGTTCGAAGAGCACCAGGATGAGTTTACCGTCCTCCCCTGGCCAGCAAATTCACCTGACTTAAACCCAATCGGATCCTCAACCGCGGAGGAGCCATGGATCCTCAACCGCGTAATCTAGCGCAGCTGGCCACGGCATTAGAGTCGGCATGGCTCAACATCCCAGAGAACACCTTCAGGGAGCTATGTGACTCTCTTCCTGCACGTCTCGCAGCAGTCCGCTCTGCGAAAGGTGGTTATTCTAGCTTTTGACAGATGGTCACATTAATGTGACTGGACTGTGTATATATGCATACATAGTCTTATGAATTTTGAATTTAGATAGCTAATTTTAGAATAATTATAATTAAAATAGTTGTATTTCCCCGTGCAAAGCGGCGCAACATAAATTTTAAGAGAAAGTTATGCCGGAAAATTAAAAATACAGAGGCACGTGCATGTAACATTGAGTAAATGGTTATCTCAGTAATTTGTATGGAAATTGAATAAATGTAATTGACCACTATGTTAGCTGTAACTGTAATTTCATCCTTTTATTACTTTCCAGTAATTTCGAGAAGCAGATATTGCTAGAAATACCTCGTGACCGGTTGAAAACATAAAAGGCCTGAGAGAGAGCGTCCGAGTTCAGTTGCTGTTTTGCGAGTTGTTTAGTTCTGCGTGAACTGAGCTATCAGATTTAGCTTTCTATTTAGATACACTTTGTATTTAATGTTTTTAGTAGTTTGAAGTATAACTACTGTTTATAACGCGTGATATTGTGAACACTTGTATGAATATCTCTGAGAAAAATTCCAGCATTCTGTTATATTTCTTTTTGGTAAGAATAAATTTTATTAGCCTATTATTGGACTTGTGCGTTCAATCTATTATGAAACCGTATGCATGGACCAATATATATGTAAGATAAAAAGAATATGTAAATCAAAATTACAAGATAAAAATATATAAATCAAAATTATAAGATGAAAAATATATAAATCAAAATTATAATTTAAACTAGCGATAGCCTCTCAATTCCCCCTCTCTATTCTAAAAATAATACCCTTTGTCTGGACTGCGTCATTCCTAGATTAATCCATTTCTTATGAACTTGCGTAACGCTCATGACGTAGATAATTCGGAACTTGGACTCAAAATTTCCAGAACTGAAATTTTCTCTTAATAACCAAGTTAAACCGAAACCTTCTTTTGGTGAGCTTCCATATAACAGCACACTTTTGCTACAGCTCTCTCCCCGTTAAGACGTTAGTTCTCTCGCTTAACCTCTGCCAGCTACTGTTCAGTGTTCTAAAAATATAATCTGTATAAAATTGTGGGGTGAATAGCGTACCCACAACGATGATGTGAAATGAAAAAGAGCATGTGTCCTCAGAATTAATTATTCAGGAGTAAAATTATGTGTGAAATTTAGGGCTATGCCTTATCTTCGAGTGTGAACTTCCTAACTACGCAGTAAAAAAGCCTCTCCAAGTTTTAATAACGCAGAGAACCTTCGCCAATCTGTGCAGGTTTTTCCAAGTCTTCCTATTAAATATATACATACATAACAGATTCTTCATTATTCAATAATAGCGATATAACAAGACTAAATTTTTCTATATAAAGATTTCAAAGGGATTTTTAATTCTGTTAGCAGAAAATATTGATCAATTAAAATCAACTAGGTCAAGTAAAATCAGATTCAAAGCAATGGTAATAGTAAATTTTAATGGAGCCAAACACAAAAGAATGGGGTGAGAGAGAAATATATTATCAAATAAGGTATAATTAGTTAAATGTTTTTAATCAAATGTAATCCTAATCATTCCTATTAGAACGGCATCAGTTAATCTTATTTCTGAATAAAAATTCCATTCTGTGAAAAGTTAAAAAAAAAAAAAAAGAAAAGAATAACTGGAAAGGCGATAAGTAAATCCACAATTAGAGAGTCATTCTTTTTTTGCGTACTCCCCCCCCCAAAAGAAAAAGACAGTTCTATACCGCCTGTTTTAAACTCAGCCGAGTGACGGATTTCAGCTAGCATTTTTCATGTCTCGAAAGCACGACTTAAAATATATATTAGATTTATATATAGCGTTGTTCTAACATATGTATTTTGATATAAAAACGGACTTTTTCTGAAATGACATGCCAATTTTTTTTCCATATTTCGATTCTACAACTCAAATTTTGCTAAAACCAAATTTTGTAAAATTTGAGAACCGTATCATTTGTTTTTTCACTTCCTGTCACGAGTAAGTTACTTTGCGAACTTTTCAGTTAATTTTAACCTTTTTGCTTTTCCTTTCATCCTGAACGTACACAAAAAATATCTCATTACTTCTTTCTTGGAAATATTTTTATTTCATATCAAAGTTAGTAAATTTTTTAATCAAAACTCTTATTTTTACACCTTTTTTCTTTTGAAGGATTTAATTTTAATTATTTGAATTGACTGGCTGAATTATAGTTCTTCAAATGGTTATTTTAAACAGACAATGCTCTAAAGCACAGTTAATACGTCTTTCAATGGGCCGTTCGGAGAAGATATATAAATGAGAAAGATGTATGACCTATAATTAAATTTAGAATGATACGCATACAAACTACTTTCGACAGTTTTATCACTGTGCCATTGCTTTACACAATTTTCTCTCCTGCTTTCGTCCTTCGGCAGCCAGAAAAACAATAAAAGCCCGTTGGTTCTGTTTGGGCGCAACTGGTAATAACGTCGCCATTGTTAACGTTCGAGCATTTTCTAAACACTCTTAGGAAATAGATGAATGCCACATTAATTCCATGCCAAGATGTGGATTCTTGTATACCCGCATCAGCGACGCGCTAATTTGCATATTCGCTGGAGCGACACTTCAAAAGGAAACGTTTTGATAGCCCCTTATGAAATATGCTAAACAAATGATAAAACATCTCTCAAACGTTTTTTCGTCAACAGAATCCAGCGTTTATTCTGTCCCACCTAGGAATCTGCTGTTAATATCTGTGCAATTATTCTAAATCATATAATTTTGACAATTTTTAAGACCAGTAAATGAAATATTAAAGTTCCTATTTTTTAATATTATCTGTAATAATATGAGAAAAACTAGCTATTTGAAACATTCTTCGTAAGAGGGTTAATACAAAATTTTAATTTCATATAGTTTTGCTAAAAGATATGATCATAAGAGTCAATTCCTTAATTACAAAATTCTCAGTTTTTAAATCTTAACTTAAATACACTGCTGGCCACACAAATTGCAACACCAAGAAAGACAAGAGATATCGCAACAAAATTTATTTAGTAGATAGCATGTTGGCCAAGTACCAATTGATTAAATTTATAGACTTCTGTAAAGTGTGGTTCCTTCCAGAATCAGTAGCCAGAGTAGACGCCATTGTTGGAGATCACCGCTGCCACACGCCTCGGCATCGATTCAAAGAGACTTTTTGGTTGTGTTCTTGGGGTACAGTAGACCGAGCAGTTTCCATACGTTGCCAAAGTTGATTTGGTGTGGCAGCTTGGGATGTAATCTGGATCAATCGTTCAGCAACCATAGACCACATGTTTTTTATCGGCAAAAGATCCGAAGAGCCATCCGGCCAGAGAAACAATTAAATCTGGCGATGGACGAAGAACCCTTGGACAATGCGTGGCACGTGTGGTCGCGCATTATCCTGTTGAAATATGGCTGTGGGCAAGCCCCGAAGGTAAGGAAGGACAACTGGCTCCAACACCTTGGAGATGTAGCGCTGGCTGTTTAGAGTACCAGCAATGCGTATTAGAGGAATGCGAGAGTGATATCCAATACCGCCCCATACCGTAATACTCGGTGCAGGACCTGCGTGGCGGTGCATAACTCAGCTGTTCAGCATCTCTCTCCACGGTGTCTCCCGACTCGAATCCGACCATCGTGGTGTTGCAGACAAAAGCGTGACTCGTCAGTAAAGACAATGTCATTCCATTCTGCCGTCCACATCCTTCTTCTATCGCACCATTGGCGGCGGAGATGTCTGTGGTTCTGCGTCAAGGGTAGACGAGGCAATGGACGTCTTGCGGACAGACCACTCTGCTGTTAAACGGCGTCGAATGGTACGCGCAGACACTGGATGATGCGTTACAGACTGAATGTGCTGTGCTATGGTTCGTGATGTGACTGGGCGATCCGTCACTGCCATGCGCACAATGTTCCTGTCATCATGTGAAGTGGTGCACTGAGGCGTCACCGGCGAGATAGTCTATCTCGATGGTGACGACTGAGGAGGATGCGATCAAACACGTCGGTCCGTCGTACCCTCCTGCATCCAACGGTCACATATCCGCTTTACAATTGTTTGGTTTCGTCCAACACGACTACCGATTTCTCTAAAAGATAATCCAATAACCTACACTCTCGGTAAGCCACTATCCTTCCTCTGTCGAACTCGGATACTTGATCAAGCGATGGTCGCTGTTTACTACGAGGCATAATGGATCGTTTTTTTGAAAAAAAACCACAAGAAAAACACAATTGCCGAACTCGAAATCGTCGAAAACTCCAAGCCTCAAATAGCGCTTTGAAGCGGCGCCACAGGCGCGTGTCATGTGCGTCTGCGCTGAAATTCTAATCATTTGCATATCTCACCTCCGCTAACGCATGTTGTAAATTTCATGTTATTTGCATGCTTCCTTCAGAATGTTGCATTTACGGTGGCCAGCAGCGTAATATTCTTGACTCATCAAACTCTTAAACCTAATACAGTCAAATACCAAAAATTCCACGGACCTGAAATCCGCACTGCCTTTCAAAATATGAACACTGAATTTACAGGTTCCAGAAACCGCAGAATGGATAATGAAATACCGAAGAAAAAATATCTATCCAATAATGACGTCATAATTACCGAATAATAATGATTCTGTGTTAGTGGCAGAAAAAAGATCTTAGCCCAGAGGAGGTTTTCAGTATGGATGATGTCTTCAGATGAGCCAACACTGGCATATCAGATAACGGATGATGAAATCATTGGCTCTGTTTTGAACTCGCCACAGCAAGAAAACGATTCCGATACAGACACAGTTCATGACTTTGATAGGAGTGAGAAGATATCTTTTAATGAGGGTTTGGAACACGGTGAAAAATACCTAAAATATTTAGAACAGAGCTGTGTCACAGAGCAAGAGATTATGACCCTGTAGAATTTACAAGAAAAAAAAAAACTTACTCTGGAGTACTTCAAGTTTTAAAACAAACCTTTATCAGAAAAATGTTTGAAACAAGTTAAAAAAATGTATATGTCCTTAATGCTTTAAAATATTCCTGTAATCACTAATATAAATAATATAATATATATAATAATTTAATGCATATAATAAAATAATGTAATAATGTATATTATTGTACATAATAATTTAAGTAAATGTATCTAATATGCCTTATTTATTTTGCACTTTTAGTCTGAATATTATGATTTGGCTTTTCTGTCCTGAAATCCGCACAACCTCTGGTCCCAAGCATTGCGGATTTCTGAACTTCTACTGTATAGTTAAATACTTAGTTTAAAACTACGCACTACGATATATGTATATTGTGCATAAGATTTTCGCGTTTATGAAGAAAAACGAAGAATCAATCCGAATATAGTCAAATTTCAGTAAACCAAAATTGAAGGAATACACCCCTCAAGAAACAAATATTAAAAATTCGACTTTGAACCAGTATCATTTTAGAATAGTTTCAATACTCAATTTGACTTTTAGTTCCAGCAATTATTTCATCAAAAACGTAGACTACATGAAGATCAAGTAATCGAAGTTCTAGTACATATTCAGAGTACGGTAATTACGTAATCAGAGTGTTTTAAAAAAATAAAAGGTTGCAGAATTTACACTGATGCAACTTCCTATCTTAATACGAAGGATATAAAGAGATGGCTTGTAGAGCTCCGTTTTTAGCATGGCTCTTACAGAATGTTGCATTCCTTTTATCTCTTCCCCATAGCAGAAAATACTTTCCGTTCAAAGGACAATTTAATATTTTGAGAAGGGAAAATAATCACAAGGAGAAAAATCTGGTCAGCAGGCGATATGACTAAGTACACATGTTTATTTCTAGGACGCAGCGACTTTGCGAATTGATTCTCGACTGGTGGGAAGATGCATTTTCCAGCAGCAGAACGGTTTCTGACTGAATAACGTAAGATTAAAAACGTCTGCTTAATTCTCAGCTATTTAAAGTCAGCTACTCAGCCAAACATTTAAAATTCCCGCATTGTTTTGACATCCAGGTTCATAAGATAAACAAAATGTCACTTAATCTAAACACCTGTTTAATCTTCCCAGGTGGATAACGCAGGGAGATAATCATTCCACCTTTAGCTTAGATTCCAAAAACACCAAGCCAATACGATAATAGCAAATGTAACTGAATCTTCCTTTGCACTAAGGCTTGGTAGTTCACAAAACTCTGCGGTTTGTGATTAAGAATATAATTATAGTTTAAATATTTGCAAATTACTATTTAATACCCCCTGGCTCCTAACTTAGGCGGTTCCACTAGTGACCGAGCGTTTAAAGACTGGTGAATAATGGTAGTTCGCCTCGGAGTCTAACACAGGCAAACGAGCTGGCTGCATGGTTTTCGGCCACCTTTCCTTGGAAAAGTCCCCATGAAGGAATTCCTCCCTTTAGGCAGCTAGCCTCCATGTGCTTTGCCAGATTTAAATAGCCAACCAACAGCAAATCGAGACATATGGAATATAACGCAAATTGTTGAATTGCCAACACTCTCTCTCTAACCTTAGACTGCAAGTCATTAATTAAACTCACATAAGCTATCTTTTTGGCAGAGTTGACGGTGCGAGTAAAAGTGCCAGTGTTAAAACTTTCATTGATATAAAATTAGCAATATGTCCAAAAAGGATAACTTTTTAAACTCTGAAATTACTTTACAAAAAATCTGAAAGGTTTCAGGTTTTAACGGTCACCCAAAAGGGTTTCTTAAGGACTTTTGACGGTCTCGTGAGCACTCAATCTACCAGTCTGCTGTTACACTCACTATTACTAATCCATTTTTTTTTCGTCTTTTTAGCTTTATTATTTACCATCATTTTCTTCGCACTGAGGCAATATACAGTTCGACAGCAAAATAATAAAAAAAAAAACTTTAAAACCAGCATAACACCATACGTTTAGAGTTCCCGATGTAGAGTTGAAGTGTTGGCATACATTTTCTGTTCCCCTGCAGTTTTTTTCAGTTCATTATATCAATGTTCAATTTTCTTATTAAGATGGCATTACAAAAATGCCTTTAAAAAAAATCTTTTTTACTATTAACGTTTTGTGTGTTTACTTTATTTATTAAATATCACGTTCTTGGCGCTTACGCCACATTAAATTTGATTCAACAGCAAAATCACAAAATATTTAAAAACAGCATATCTTTAAAATTTCCGACAGACAGTCTCGCGCGCTGGAGATAAAAAGTTTTTTTTTTTTTTTTTTTTCGTACAGTATTGCACTGCTAGAATCATTGAATTTGTTTCGAAATCTTTGTGTTTGTAAATCAGAAATTGACTAATGCTTTATAAAATAAGAAACAAATAATAAGACAAATTCGAAATTCAAATTTCGGGCTTCCTGGTGCGCATATTCGGATAGAGGACTACGTTATTCAAAAGTGGACGGCTGTTGTGCTTTAACAATGGGAAAAACATACGTACATTCAAGCAAATTTTTTATTACTTAATTTCTTGAAATATAATACAGGCGCCACCATCCTGCGCTCTGAATCGAAACTAGCTTGTGACGTCACGGTTAAAGGACCCTCAGCAGTAACTTACACAATGACACTCCCCGAAACTTTCTCCGCATTCTTTGTCCACCCCACATATCAGTAGCTTCCTGTCTCTTAACGCTGTTAGACATACTTCATACCCTTAACTCCGTAGATTTCGTTAATTTCATTAACTTTTCTGCATTATTCATTACTTTTTCAAGTTAATTGCTCAGTGATGCATTTTCGTTTCTCCACAGTTTCATGCGAAATTGTGTTATTATCATTATGTCTTCCCGTTGCATTGTTTCTGGATGCAAAGGAAGTTATGAAAAGTACCCATTAGGGAATACGACTAACAAATGAAAATATGAATCCATTAACTAATTTGCCTGGCGACGAAATCATTAAAGATAGTTTTATCATGATGAAACTTAAATGCATATATTTAGCTTTAGTTCAAGTTTATACTTGTTTAAAACATTTATGCTTTTTAAAAGACTGGAAGTTTTATACTTATTATTATCATGTAATCAGTTTGTTTAAAATTTGTTATGCAATCTAAATCTTTCTGAGGATGAGAGAAAAGATTCATATTAAGGTAATTAATTAAACTATGGAACTGCAAAATGAAATTTTAAAAATTCACAGTTACTGAAAAAGTAGTAGTAATTGAGCTCATATGTACACATATTTGTCTTCGTCGTATTTCAATTCAATGAATTTTTAAAATAATTCTTTTCTAATTATTTTTTAAATTACATTCTTAAATCTGAGTATGTGGCACCAGTTAAAAAAATTACTTACATTATAAAAATAAGTTTTGAACATGATGTTATGATTTATATTTTATTTTCATGTGGATATTAATAGAAAAGATATTTTCAGAATAGAGGAAATGCTTATAGTTAAATAGGTATAATGTTTCAGTTTCTAATTTTTTTTTCTTAATTTTTCATACATTTTTACAATATTAAAAAAAATGTGTATAGGTTTATTTAAAAGAACTTTTTTCGTGTTTTATTTGGAATTTTAATATTGATAGTCTTCAGAGCTTTATAATAAACATTATGTCAGTTTGACTACAGATTCTGTTGAATAATTACGTAACATTAAGAGAAAAACATTAACTATAACACAGATTAACATACGATATGTAAGTAACAAATAATTTTAAAAATAGACTATTTAGTAATTTATTACATTCAGAAACATTTCTGACCGATTAAATACCTAGTTATTCCATGAAATGACTGATCGTGCCCGTTAAAGTGTGTAATATGTTAATAATTTGACACTTTAACTAGTTATTCTATGAAATAACTAGGTATTCTATAAATTAACTACTGAGAGACAGTTAAAGTGTAAAATAAACAATTTATCTAAAAGGAAATAACTAGATATTCTATAAATAAATTAATGATGTACAATTAAAATGGAAAAAAAGCAATTTATCGAATTTATGCAGCGTATAAATGGTATTTATGGAAACGTACTATAAAATCATTTGTTACAACAAGGATTACTAAAATGACACTTGGAATTACAAAGAACATTATTTCTAAAAGAAAACCATTTTTTGTTAACACACTGGGTTTTACGAACATTTCATATTGTTAAACGAAACGTAAATGTACCTTATATTAAAAAGCGAGATATATGATATAGATTATTTTACACTTTAACGGGCTGCAGATCGTTATTCTATGAAATAACTAGTTAAACCATGAAATACAAGAGAGTTTTACACTTTAACGGACACGATCAGTTATTTCATGGAATAACTAGGTATACTATAAAATAACGGATTTCATACTTTAACGGTAACATATACAAATAAAAATATGCAATAACTACGGAATGAGAAATAATATGTGTTTCCACCAACAAACATTTTGTTAAAGTAGTGGGTGAAACAAACAATTTTATGCGAGGTGGGAATCAGCGAAAGAGACACAAATACAGTAGAGAAAAATCAAAGTGAAAATTTTTGTTACTTCAGTTCTAAAACCAATTTTTTCTTCAAAGAAATTATTTGCATTTAGAAGCACCACACCTTTCTCAAATACTTTTAAAGAAAATCAAAATATTCGATACTCGTATATGCTTTGTAAAACATTATATAGCCCTTGTAATTTTGCTTTAGACTGAACGATTAGTATGAGATGCCAATTTCATAGATAGGTTTAGAAAAATTGTGTTTAGTAAGAAAGCTAAACTGCGCGAAGACCGGTCCCCTAGCAGTGACGTAGTAACTCAGCGGACAGCCCTTATCTATCTCGACGGTGACGATACAGGGCGATAAAATATGGTGGCAACAATTCGAAAAGTGATTCAATGTTTTTAGCAATTCGACGCCAAATGCCGTTTCGAGACTAATACCCTTTCTCGGCTAACACCCCTTGGGGCTAATAAATTCTAACATAATAGAAAACGTAACAGAAATAATAATAATGTGAAAAGAAATGTAATAATAATTATAGCCTTGGGAAAGAAAAACATTCCTGATACAATATTAAAAGCAAATGTATTATGTATCAATATATTACATGAATAATACCCTAAACCTAAATGGACTAGAATATACACTGATGGCTCTAAAATACAAGACACACTGGGGCTGGTGTATATGTTACTGTGAAAGACCGAAATTGGAGAATGTCGACTTTTACCAGAGAATGTCAACATTCACCAAATACGTCGGTGAAAGATCGAATATAACATTGCATTCTTGTACATTCGGACTCTCACCGGTGTATGTCGACAATCACAGATATGCTCTGGTGTAGGTCGAAAAGAGAGGCGTAGACAAAGAGGCGACTGGCTGTTTCCCATAAATGCAGTTGTAAAAAAGCAAGATTCTCTTGTGCAATTCAAAGTGTCTTAATAGTTTAAGTTGTTGCAATAAATAAGATTTGAATCACATAATTTAGTTAAGTTTTTTATTACTATTATTTTATTTTCTCATTTAGAACGTACTGTATAATTAGGTTTTTAACTTCTATTATTTTTCTTTCTCATTTTGAATGTACTGTGTGTTTTAAGTTCTTATGTTATTAAAATCTTATTTTAAATCTCAAGTTCGTTTTTTCGCGACTGAATTACGGAGAAGAAAATATAATATTATTATATGTTGAACATTCACCATTAGTACATGGTGAATGTCGACATTTATCGGTGTAAGTCAGAAATAAGAGTATTTGGAAAATATTTCGGATATACACCAAGCGACTATGTGAATGTTGACATTCACCTGTGAAAGTCGACATTCTCCAGATTTCGGTACTTCACCGTAACATATACAATAAACTCTTTTCCCAATGTACTCCTGTGGAACACTATGTCGAATTTTGATGCAGAGAATCCTCGCAATCTCACTAGCTCAAGATAAAGATCGATTTTTTCTCTAAAGCGTTATTCTAGTTGATTCCGAAGCAGGCATTCAGGCTGCAGTTATAAATCATGACACAGACACTCAGATTATCTCGGAAATACGATAAACCTTGAACTTTATTTATAAATTCAACAAAACAATCGTTTTTCAATGGATCCCTTCATATGTAGGTATCACCCATAACGAAAAGGCAGAGTCGCTAGCTAAGGGAGGAACTTTTGAGCCACAAAACAGCAAACCACTTCCTCCACAGACCACTTCCTCCACCAAGTCTATTGTTGAGAAATTAATGGATACTCCTAAACCTGACCAGGCAGCAAAATCAACAGGCAAATCCTGGGCTAACATTCCAGACACTTGGAAAACGTGTTTTCAAAAACCCCGTAAAAAGGCTGTGGCAAACTTCAGACTGCAAACAGGCACGATTGCATGGCACATCATCTTAATGAAATTCGCATCCTTCCATCTGGTATACGCCAAATTTGTAATTCGGGCATCATGAATACACAGCATCTTTTTATACGGCCCAGAACTAGATAAAGAGTCTCAGAAACGTGGTGAGGTAAGCAAACTATACTGGAATGACAGAACTTTCATGAACTCCTTGTAAAGACTACACCTCTTATGTTGCTTTCCTTATTGCTTAAATTTTTAACTTTTTACGTTTTTCGCATGTTCATTTGTTCTGGTTCTTACTTTAAATGTTTGTTCTTTTTTATTATATATTATTGTTGCGCGTTATAAACACCGGTGCGCGATATACGGCGGAATATATGGTATATTAAAATTTCAGTATACATTTAATAAAATAGTACTTGCGTATTATCTATCCCGCCGACCGTCAAACTCTCGTCTCGCCAAGCAGCGCGATTTACCGCTAATTATGGATAAGCTTTACAAAGAAGCCATTCATTAAGTAGCAACACATTCATCACTTTTGTTTTATCGAGGCGCAATTAATTCTCGGTAAGACACCTTTAGCATTTATAAATAGGGATATACACTCATGTCCATAAATTAAGGATAATTCGGAGTCACGCGGAAATCGAACTCTAAAAAAAATATATCACCTGTAAAATCTCTACACACATCTTCAAGAATCATCAAATATGCAAATATATTACATATGCAAATTTCAGGAAGTAACCAGATGAAACCGATGGTACGTCACAATGACGAGAGTGTAAAAGAGTGATATATAAGGAATACAGACAAAGAAGTAAAATTGTTCGCAGGCGCTTTATAAGCATTTCAGTGCAATAACCGAATAGTTATGACACAAAGGACGCATTGGATGATTTTTTACGTGGTAGAATTATCGGCCGTCTGGAATGTGGACGTACCCAACTGGAAGTATCAGACGAACTTGGAATTGCCCAGAGTGTCATCTCCAGGCTTTGGAAACGATTCCAAGATGATGGTAATGTGAGTAGACGTTACAGCACAAGTCGCCCCAGAGTTACAACGCCGAATGAGGACCGGTGTTTGGCAGTTACTGCCAAAAGAAACAGGCGGAGCACAGCCTCAGACCTGTCTCGTCAGCTCTCTTCAGACACTGGTACGACAATTTCAAGGCAGACCGCTTAGGGCAGATTGGTCTATATGGCTCGTAGACCTGTCAGATGCGTTCCACTTACTGCAACTTTACAAATAAGTCAAATTTGTTTTGCTTCTAACTCTTCCTTTGCCTGATTTTGCATTATCCTTAATTTATGGACATGAGGGTAGATTAACTATTATTAGTAAAAAATACCGTTTTTTTATTGTATTTGTATTATTACTAATGGTAAGAATTCAGATCTTGACAAATCACAATTTGACGTTTAAAATTGTATTTATTCTAAATCCTATGTTTACATAAAATACATTTTGCTTTGAAAAAAAAGAGTCTTTGATGATGACACTAATTGCTCTTTCAAATGTAAACAACATTTCCTTTAAGAATTCAGTACGCAGTTAATTTCACGAAATAAATATCTTTGAACATGAAACATCTTCAGAAGAAGAAAAATCTTTAAAATTTTAATTACTATTTTTTACAAATTTAAAGAATAGCTTTTCATGTATTATCATTAAATATTTATTAGGCATTGTTAATAAAAATGACAATAAAGAAATTCCACTTGAATAATTCTCAGAGTTTATTTCGAGATTTAAGTTTCAAAATAACTGCCGCTATTCATTGAAGATTGTAAAATACATTTGGCATTATTATCGCTTGTAACAAGTATGCCAAATTTCGAAAAGCGCCAATATATAAGTTCTTTTATATCTTCGGAAATTCTGCATAAATACATCTACTTGCAGATGATGGCAAAAATTTTACAGACTGCAGATAAAAAAGTTTTTCCAAAATTTTATAAAGAAAAGTATTAATTTTATTCGGATTAAACCTAAATTTCGAATTATGTTAGAAAAAATTAAGTAAATTTAATTTGAAAGTCGATGTTATTAAATATATGAGAAATTCAATTATTGTAGGGGTTAAAAGTTTTACCGCTAATTTAAAAAAAGAATAAAACTTGCTACGATTTTTGAAAACTTGGGCATAATTTGAGGTGTAGAACCGAAATATAGAAGGTGGGGAGGCGGGAAATGTGATTTAAAAAAAAGTGCGATTTTGCGTCAAAATTCGCAAGAAGAACAAATGTTACATAGAAATCTAATATATACTTTAAGTCGCGCTTTTGACACATGAAAAATGCAGGTTGAATTTTGTTAGTCGGCCGAACAGAATGGCACAGAGAACTTCCCCCTCTTTTTTGAATCGGCGTTACCTTTCTGCCTAGCAGGGACCAAAAAGTCCAAAAAATACTAAAAAAAAAAAAAAATTTTTTTTTGAAACGTATAATGTAAATAAGTTGTCTGCGTCCAGTGCCAGGTAAGGTTATTTCGATACATCAAAGTCGCTCAGAAATATATTCATTTGACACATGAAAAAACGACGAAAACCAAATACGCAGCTAGGCCATTCGCCTAGGCTCGAATCCAAACCAGATCAGATTTTCAGTATTCAAAGATTTTAACCACTCGAGCACTGATGGCGCTGTTTCGAAGCCTTTATTCGTAACATCACATTAATTTTACTGAGGGGATTAGATTAAAAAAATTAGATTAGAAAAAAAAAAGAAAATTAGATTCACTTTCATTTTAAAACATACTCCACACAACCGTATTACTGATGGAATGACTCAATGTATAACTTACGTCCGAATTTTATATCTGGAAATCTGCATATCAAAATCAATATTAACAAAATTGAAATTATTTATTTTTTAACTAAACACATTTTTATCTGTCGGACGCTCCCTCTAAGCTGTGGTGGGTATACAGGGCCGAGCTCTGATTTTTGAGAATCTGTTTTTACCTCTTGCGCACAAAGTCGACTACAGGACATACGGCATTTGAAACATTTCACGTATTTTAAAATTAATCTTGCCGCCTCCAGTAGCCATAAGAAAAATTATATGTAAATGATGCACTTATCTAATTTCAACACATCAGCTGGAATATTACAGCCTCGCATGATTTCTTATCTAAAAGCTTCATATCCTCGTTACAAATCTAGCCGCACTCGACTGCTTTTCTCAATAGAATTTCACGCGCTCAGAAAGCTTGAATATTTACAGTACAACTGCATTTCAGCATAAATGCATCAAGTCTACTTTTATTGCGGGTTTCTCATATCAAAATTTATTCTGTTATACAAAGTCGGATTTCAAATGTATAAAAATAATAAAAGGCCCTCTGGTGTGCTGAAATAGACATAATACCATATTATTCAAATGATGATGGGCCCACCAGCGGCCGAGCGATAAAGTCGCTGAACACCGGTAGTTCGGTCCGGGGTTCGAGTCCCGGCGAACTGGTTCGCTGCATGGGCTTTTCGTGATTTTCCCCACGTGTAACGTGTATACGAGCCATTTTACTTTAGAAACTCCTCCACGAAGGCATTCCTCTCCTTACACAGATAGCCTTCGTGTGCTTTGCCGTAATTAAACCAAACCAATCAAATGACGATGTAAGGTTAGGTTAGGTTAGGTTAGTCAATTATGGCAAAGCACACGAGGGCTATCTGCCTTCGTGGAGGACTTTCTAAGGGAAACTGGCTCGTATACACGTTACACATGAGGAAAACCACGAAAACGCCCATGCAGCCAGCCCGTTCACGGGATTCGAACCTCGGACCGAACTGCCAGTGTTCAGCGTCTGTACCGCTTGGCCGCTGGTGGGCCTAATGACGATGTAAGATTCCTAGTTATCTTATACAAGCCGTAAATTCAGCGCTTAAATAGTTAAAGTCAGAATAAGCTTAATTTTTTTCGTAAAACTTATTCGAATCAGTCAAAACTCATATATTTGCTAAAAAAGGCAAAATCTCTCTTTAAAATTCCGAATCATTTTCAAAAGATATGCTGGTTTTTATTTTATACATAAAATTACATTACAAATTTCAAATCTTTTGCAAAGTAAGGATACTGTTGCGAGCTAAGGGTATGGTGATATCGCTTTAAAAATTACTCTAGATAAACAGTAAGAAATTCACAATTATTACAAAAATTTATAACATGCAGCACAATAAATAGCAGAAAATAGCTCAAGAAGAATGCGGATATTAAACAATTCCTTCTTAGAGCAGGTGCAATAGCGTCGTTTCCCCAAATCATACACAGAATAAACTCTAAATCGCAATTCAGCTAACACTCTTTTAAATCCCTAAATCTCACAGCTGATTTGACTACTGACTTCCTGGCCAGTGGAGTCATACTTAATAGTGTAACGCGAACTTCTGAAAGCCTCAGGAAGAATCGGTTTTAAAGCTTTAAAAATGGTTTCTGGAACCTTCCAGAAAATCGACGACTTGGCAAGGAAATCGCCAAGGTCACCAACTTAGCAACAACAATTTCACAAATTTCACAATTTCACGAAGTTTCATAAGGAGTGTATTTGTTCATATCTCGCGCTTTGTTTGAATTATTTTTACAATTTAAAAGTTGTTGCTTAGAATTGAAAGATTTACAACTCTACATAAGAAACAACAATTTAATATCCAAAAACTATGACCATAAATTGGATAAAACACGAAATAAACCCCAAAACTAAAAAGCAAATTTTTTTTTAAAAAAAGCATTAAAACTTTAAAAGCAACAAACAAATAAATAATTACGTAAACCCTTACAGAATACAATCAAAAAAGACTTAAATATTTGCAAATATTAATAAATATATTAAAATAATTTTCTTCCTCCCACGTAGTGTTTCCGCATTTTAAAAAGATTAATTTCACTCCAATGATTTTTCTCGCTAGAATCACAGAAAGCTGAAAATATATACCATATTTCTTTCGGATATCTGTCTTATCCCAAAAGTCTCCCATAATTACAATTTTAAGCTGAAATGCTATTTATTTGAATAACATAAAATAAAGCTCAGTTCCTTAGGACTAAAACACATTTCTTTGAAATACCTATCATATTTGTACGGTCTTCTACAGTTGTAATTTTAAGCTGAAAGACTATCTGAATAACTACAGCGGAATTTTTAAACCAGCTCCATGGTTATAACAAAGAAATGTGCGTATGTGTGCGCGCACGCGTGGGAAAGGGTCATAAAGATTGAATGAAATCTTTTTTTTTTTATTATTGCTTTTACTGCAGTGTTCGGATTTCCGGCATATACTGGGCATCATGTGCGTGTTTCAGTATAATAAGAACATGGATGGTAGAATCATTCTATTTGCGAAGGTAGTCGAAGGCCATGTGTTAGCAAATGAAGTAAAGGAGGACATACGATCACGGGACTATTTACTTGACGAATATGTGCCATGCATTGTAAAACAATTCTTAACATGCAACTGAGTCAGCATTACAGCTTTCTTCAGTAAAAGACAAAAAATCTGATATGTGCACCACATGACTTCCTTGCACGGAATATTAAATTATACGCATTTTTTGCTGCTTTTCGTTTAAACTTATTTCCTCGAAATTAATTAGATTTATATTTCTCATTCAATTAATTCAGTTCTCATTTCGCGGCAAGGCAAAAAATACACAAAACCTCAAAATATCTTCATTAAAAACGGAAAAATATAAAACACCTAATACAGTTAAAACAATTTTTACAATTAAAATTAGAGTTTCTAGGCAAAAGCAAGCAAGTTTTTCGGTGCACAAAACTGAAAGTTTACTTTTGGTCCCAACCGACAAAAAGACACTGCAGATGCAGAAACTGACTTAATTCATTATTCTGCTAAGTTTCAATTGTAAATAAATATGGCTGCTATTGTAAAACAATTATGCTTAGCCGCACTTAAACAACTTTTAAACTGTCGATAATTCTACAAATGTTGCATGCAGCTTAAATAAAAGCATACTTGCCAACCTACGACACTTAAAAATCGGGAGAATTATTTTAGAAATCGGTAGATTTATTTTCAACGACAAAAAGATTTTTAAATGATAAAAATATATTTTTTAATAATGAATTAATTTCAAATCGTTACTAATTAATGTATGAAAGTTCAGTTACTAATTCTTAAATGGAAACAGTACATTCTGCATTAATAACTTTTTGATCCTTTGTTTCCACAGAAAAAGTACTTTTTCGTTTTTTTCTCAATAGAACTTGTGTTTTTGTGTACGAACATGTTTGAGAACATCGGCTCTTCCAAAGTGCGAAATCGAAAAGTCGGAATGACAAACGCTACACATCGCAAATGCATTACATTTCCTTGAGGAAATATTAGAAGAAAAGTCTTCTGTGTACGATTTTTGAAAAGTACCTGAGTATTTTACCCTTTTCGCAGACATAACTAATATGAAATATCGTAACTATTTCTCGAAAGCAAGTACGTTTACACAGGTTAGCGACAAAGATGAACGAAATAACAATCTGGATCTTGCTTTATGTTCATTGGCTAATATGTGCCAGATGACACACAATGGCACTCGATGCTGATTGGAGAAATGGAACTTGACGTTTTCGGACACGTGTTCTTACTCACAAAGCAGAAACCAGCCATAATTTCTCGCTGATGAAACTAACTTGGTTTTCTATATAGTCTAGAGAAAAACCAGGTGCTTTCAGACCCCTCAAATCACTTTTTTGGGGCTGCAAATAACGAAGTATTAAGTCAAGCTACATAAAAATCGTGAGAAATTTTAAGAATAAGAGAAAATCGGGAGAAATATATTGTAAATCGGGTTGCCGGGAGAACGATCACAAATCGCGAGTCTGCCGCCTAAATCGGGAGAGTTAGCAACTCTGTAAAGGCATAAAAACCTTAACCGGACGATAAGAGTAACATAAAACAATCATGCACTATTTACCAATATATAAGCGTTAAAAAAAACTGAGCTCAGGAAGTAAAAAAGCGGGTATACATATATATATATATATATATAAACTTTTGATGCGGAGGATTGCAACCAAAAAGAGAGTTTCACAGCTACATGTTATAAGCCCTCTTATATACAAAATTTCAACGTTCTGAGACTACTGGTTTTTAAGTTACGCAAGATACATACATAGATACGTACGTACATACGTAGTCACGAAAAAATATCTTCTGAACCCATTTTAAATAAATTTTATAATCCGTTTTGGAAAAAAAAAAAGAGTCCTTTATTACGTCTTTACGTACAGATGTGACGCAAAAACATCGTTAAATTGCATTCGATGTTGGCGAAAATAGATATTTTCGTCGAAATATGATAACCGGAATTTTTCGTGATTGCAATATTTTCTTTACTTCGTACAAAGAAGTAATAACGTTTAAAAGATGAAATCTGTTCCTTCAGGTTCGAGTCTAATACATGGAAAGAAATTATTAATTGTCTTAAGTAATATATGTGAGTTTTTTTAGTTTCCCTTGATATTTTTTTTTTACTATCTGCTGTATAAACCGTTTATGGTAATTGTACCCGCTCTTAATAACATCTAGTACTACTTTCACATTCTGAAAATAATGCATTAGGTTTTTAGTTTCACTGCAATTTAACGGAGTTTCGGCATAAAGCATTTGCCTTCGTTCAAATAAAATCCCACAATGAAATATGTGATCATAAAAGCCTCTAAATACCGTCGGACAGTTGTTGATTATCAGCAAAAAATTCTACGATCCTAAAATCACGTAAAAGAAGAAGCATCTAGTCGATCATCACGGTTAAGTTTGATTTGGTTTATTTGATTACGATTGATTATTAAGCACGCTAGGGCTATCTGCCAAAAGAAAAGGATGCCTTTGTGCAGGACCATTCTAATGGAGCCTGGCTTGTATCCACATTACAGATGGGGGAAAACAACGAAAATGCCCATCGTCGGGATTCGAACCCAGCTGGAATTACTAGCAAAGAATATGTACTGTTAAGAAGGAAAACTTCGCAGAAGCAGAAGTGGCTCCCTTCCAACGAAAAGGGAAACAACTGCGCATGCGTGAAATATCTGTTGCCAAAAAGCGCCAAATCTCGAAGCTGAATGTCGAAGTTGGTTTGGACAGGTTCGACCGTTACGTTTAGCAAGAGTTTAAACAAAGAATAGGTTCTTTGGTTTCAAGTAGCGATATGGACAATGGAAGTTCAACAGCCAGTGAAAGTGAAACTTCACCTAATATTTCATCATTTCCGAGTTTAAATTATCGCGACAATTCAAGGAACGATTCATCTTAACCCGTGTTCCTCAATTTCCTATACACGTCGCGGAGGGGGAAAATGTCGGCTAGGTACCAAAGAACCGGCATATTACAGAGGGGAAATTCTCGCCAACAGATTCCGTCGCCAAATCCCTTGGCGAATGTTCCCTTTTCTTTGTAGCGGCGTTGCAGACAAAGTGGTTTACATTACGTCTATGGAGCCTTTCCTTCTTTACATAGAGGTTCTTTGTTACTAGTGTTCAACAATTTCACCGCTCAGTCGCTGCTGGTTCCTTCGATGAGTAGAGATTTTCTATTAGAATTCAAAAATTGTTTAATCTTCCATCTTCCACCTTCCACGTCTTAAATAAACAAATCGTAATGCTAGGCATCTCAATGATGATCAGTTCAAAAAAGCATTACAGTAGTAAAAGCTCAGGATGCTTTGGGGAAGGGGGAAATAAGTTTCAATAAGGTGGGTGGATTGAAAAGTAACAAAATATTATTAAAAAAAAACTACCGTATATTCTGGCGCATAACGCGCACTTTTAATACGAAATATAAAACTGAAATTTACGGGTGCGCGTTATACGTCGGATATAAAAATGATAAATTTAAAATTAAAAAAAAAGATGAGCATAAAAAAATTAGATTTCTACAATTACCTAAATGCCGTTTGTTTAAAAGAAATGACATTCCTTATGAATTATATTATTCCTTACAATTTTCTTATCTGATAAAACGAAAAATTCGGCACATCATCAAATTCTATTTAATCTTCACCACCGCTGTTATTTTGATTCATTTCATAAATAAATAATCATCTTCCCATCCATCTAGATTCCGTTCCATTGTTAATGACTTTTGAATTATATCCGGTTTAATTTCCTTCCATGCTTTTATTACCCACTCACACACTATTTTTAGACTGGCATGACGCATTTCGCCTCCTCTTCCTTGCTTTCTTTCGATGTTCACTTCAAAATTATGGCTTCAAATGACTACAGAAAGAGGAAACATCTCACTCTTAATTCTGCGGATTCATTCGGGTCGGAAGTGATTCTTGCTTCAAATAATGTCCCCCTCTTCTCGAAACCCTAGAATAACATTCTGGTGCATACCTGCATTCAATACAAAGCTCTATCTTTGCAGAATTATTTACTTCCTCAAACATTACACCCCCTACACATATATAGTCCCCCTTATCACTTGTCAATTCAGTATACCATTGTTCGAAAGCCTGGGGAAAATCTTCGAATGAGTGATTTCAAAAGACAAGAGCAACGGACATGTATCTTTCAGGTTTCTTCGTAAGGAAAAGGGTGCGCGTTATACGGCGAATATAACTGAAAACTAAAAAATGTAGTTTTAAATTATAGCAGCACATTATATGAGGGAACAGACATTATATTATACATATTTTATTTTTATATACATATTATCATAGATTTTAGACATAGATTTACATATTATTATACATATCCCGTCGATCGTGAAATTCTCGCCACGCAGCGCGATTTAGTGCTAATTATGGATGGATAACCTTTAAAGGCATTCATTAAAAAACAACGCATTCATAATATCTGCACTTTCGTTTTATTTGAGCCCGATTAATTCTCGATAAGACACCTTTTGCATTTATAAATAGGGATATAGATTAACTATTATTAATAACAGTATTATTTAACAGTTATAAAATCACGTTTAAAAATATATCTGATGTGGACGCCACATGACTTCCTTGTACGACTTGGTAAATTATTTACGTGTTTTGCTGCACTTCAAACTTATTCCGTCGAATTTCACTAGAAATATATTTCCCATTCAGTCAATTCAGTTTTCACTTCGCGACAAGGCATAGACATATAAAAACTGAAAGCCTCTCATTTAAAAGTAGTAAAATACAGAAAAACCTAAAAGAAATAATAATAATAATAATAAATTACAATTAAAATTAAGAGTTTCAACGACAAAACAACAATTCGAGATGTTTTAAAAATATATTTTCGTTGAAATATGATACCCGAAAGTTTTCGGGATTACAATATTTCCCTTCTTCGTGCAAGGAATTAAAAATAGTGATAGTATATAATTTATATAATTTAGTTAGCAAGTTCTGGCAACTGTGAGTATTGTTGTCATTAAGAGATTCATTTGCTAGGGTTTCGCGATGCTCTTAGATGTTCTACTTTAATTAGTAATTCTGTAAAGACATTAGGTATTTTTTGAAAGCAAGAGAGATGATAAATGAGCAATGCCCACGACGGGACCCGAACCACGGACCTCTCGAATACGCGCCGAGCGTGCTGACCACTACACCACGAAGGCATGCTAAGAAGGAGGGAGAAATACTTTATAATTCCAATTAATTTTTTTCGGGGGTGGGCGGTAGTTGTTGTTGCACTATTTGCTTTCTGTTTTATTTTTAGATTACTTGTCAGTAAGCTCCTATACTGCGCCAAAAATTTTAAATTGATGTTTTTCTGAAGAGCAGAACTAAACTTGTGAATCCTAATCTAGTACTTCGTTTTCGTTACAGCAACCGAAAGTGGCTTAAAAACCAAAGGATGGCGTTATTTAAGGTCCAAGTAAAGTCTTAAGCAGGCGAAAGACGACTCGATCAAAGTGAAACGTGTATTCAGATACATAGCAGGTTGTCTTACTAAAGCTGTTACATACAAGATCAAATACAAACCAGGAATGGAGTGTTACAGCGACGCATAATTCGGAGGATGTCAAGAAATAGGAATATTAACGACTATTTAGTGATGTTACCAAGTTAGACGAAATTCCAATAATTCAATTAGGTAACACCGCTGCAATAAGATTGTCACAAACCCTGAGTTTTAATTCACGTACAAAGTACATCGATATCAAACACCTTTTCATAGGGAAGAAAGTTCTAGAAAAGCAAAAAGTAGGAGATACCTACAGAGTTGCTGCAAGCAAGTTGCTGACATAATAACCAAACTTCTATTTAAACCGACTGTCGATTCTTTGTGACAAGATGGGACTCTTGTGGCTTTTTCTTCTGGTTTACAATTATCATTATTATAAAGTTAATGACAATTTTTCTCATATTTTAGGGGGGGAGAGAGATTAAAATTTAGGTCCTACCTTTTACAGAACAAGAAGCAGAGGATTATTTTCAAAGCTATGGGATACTACCAGCAAAACAAGGTTGCATTAACACCAGGGCTGTGGAGTCGGAGTTAGGCAGATTTTTGGGCAAAAGGAATCGGATCTGGAGTAGCTAAAAACACGTTGACTCCCGAAATCGACTCCAGTTTTTGTTGGAGAGTTTCAATTTGAAATGAAATTTAAGTGAATTGAAAAAGAATTTAATGACAAACTGAGTTGTTATTTTTACTTATGGACTATATACGTTAATAATACTTAGTTACTTTCCATTTGATTGAGATATTAATAAATGAATGTAAGGGAGAAGGATGGATGTTATATTTGCCATTAATCATCAAGCTGATTCATTTAGTTACTTTTTCAGCTCATAGATGGCATTATTGTAGCATAATTCACAAGAAGTAAAAGGAGCCCATGGCTGAAAAATGCATTAAATGCTACAATTTAGCCAAGCAGCAATAGCAGCAAGGACTCCCAAAAGTGACGCCAATCTTAGGAGGCGAGCAGGAAAAGGAGTAATTATTGATCAAGCAACGCGATGGGGAAGTACATATTTGATGATAAAGAGGTTGTTAGAATTAAGAACGTTTTTAGAAGATGTAAATAACCCTAATGTTTCACTAACAGAAAGACTGTAGCATGGTCTTGCAGAATTGGAAACTCTTTTTACACTGTATATAGCCACAAAAAGAATCTGAAGAATTAACAGGAGGCTTGTTTCTGCGAGAATGGAAAAATGTGATGATTGTTCTTTCTAAACTAGGACGGCTTATTGCAGAAGGAATCATTTCCTCAATGAAGAAAAGTGAAACCTGTTTTCTAGCCATTGAGATCTTGTTGGGTTCAACACTTGTAGTTCCAAAACACAGAATTTTGTTGGATGACGAACAAATTAAAAAGGCAAAAAAAGCCAGCTATGAACTTTCACTAAGAATGAAATTATTATCCTAACAACTGAAGTATTCAAATCAAGACAGACTGCAGACATTGCAACTGAGTCTATCATTCTCTTCCATTGCTGAACTAGATAGAGAAATATTTGGATATTATTGAAAAGGCTAAGGCAAAGCGAATGAAAATAAAGAACCAAGAGATTTTAGATATAAAAATGAAAAGATACAAACAAGATTCTACGCAGCCCTTGAAGAAATACAGAAATATGAACGCTCTTGCAAGACACCTTTTTTAGAACTTATACAAATCTATCCTCAAAAGTTTGAAGACGTATCCCTAACAGTAACAGCTCTTCCTCCTACTGAAGTTTGTGTGGAAAGACTATTCTCAGCTCTGAAGTTTAATCCATTCGATCAACTCCGATTTGATAATCAATTCATTACTAAAATAATCAATTCATTGCAATAAGAACAATAATTTTGAATATGAACATTTTAGATGGCGAATGGCCCGACTTACATTTGTGAATCAAGGTTTAACTGTATCAACATTTCGGAATGACCATACTGAATAAATATATTTCAAAAGCAGTTTATAATGAGCCCTATCGCGGCAAGCACCGAATTTTTATTGATTTTGATTTGGCCTACTGTTGAATTCTAAGGCAATTTTAGAGAGTGTAATGAGTCTTAAACTTTGCGGGTTAAGATTTATAAGGGTTTGAAATAATATTCGTAATAATTCGAGAAACATAATAGCTGCTAACCGGAAATAGCGGCATTTTTGGCATCTCTGTTTGTAAAGTTTTAGTTAAACTAACAAAGTTTTATTTTAATTTACACTTTTCTATCTGCTCTCATTTTCAACTTACCGTTAGAAGAAGCGCGCGTTTTAGCTTTATGCTAATTTGAAGTGGAGCAAAGGAGTATTTAAACCGGATGTAGAAACCTCTCAGTGTGAGAGGGCTTTTAGTCTCAGACCACGGTCACTCTATTCGACAATCGCATGACTAGCTAGCATTTAAATTCTAAGCCATAGCGCTTTTACGTGATTGCTTATTAAGTAATTCCAAGTGCGTCAGTATTAGTTAAATCTTGCTACGCACCATTTAGTTTAGAGGCCAACCTCGCGTTCATAGCTCTGTGAGCAACGACTGTTTAATTTCTAATTAGTTTTAGTTTAAATTTATTTGATTGTTCATTTTTAGACACAAGTGCGGTCTTTACTTTCTGTATCCCTCCCGAGTTGGGAAGTGGTTGTACATAATAGTGATTTAATAAAAGAGGATTTTAAATCCCTTTCAAGTGCAGTTCTTCTACCACTTAATCACACTATTCTACCACAGAACATAGCTGCATTCAGCTCCCTGTTCAGATCAGGATTTAAGGAGTTCACGAAGATGTTTGCCAAGAATATGCACCGAACACTCAGTCCTGACATGTTTCGCTTTATTAGACACCTTTTATTTCATAAGTCTGATTTCAAGCGCTTGATTTACTAATCAGTCCTGTTCATATCAGAAAAAGGCCACAAGAAATTAAATAGCTTTCCAAAGAAAAGAGAGCTCCCCCCCCCCGCATTTTATACACATTGTTACTTTCACAGTTTTAAATAATTATGAAATTTTACCGAAATAAATGCTAGTTTCTTATTAGTAACACTAGCTTTCTTATTTTTCAGACAAACTTCACAATACTCAGATCTTCTCGAATTTTTCAAATTACACTTAATTCTGAATTCGTATAACATCCCAGTTCGTGCGAAAATTCATTTAAATGCAGATGATTTTTTTTTAAAGGTATTATATTTTAAACCTAACTTACCTTGCTATCTTTTGCGTAATATAGTTTTCGGGGCTTGATTTTAAAATATCTTCTTTTCCACCTCTGAAACAAATGGAAATTTCAAATTAATTTTCAATAAAGAATTAAAAAAATCACGAAATACAAAGAACTAATAACAGCAATATGAAAGAAAATTTAATAAAAAAAGAAACTTAATACCTGTATTAGATGTTATATAAACAATCATATTAAGTAAAGTGGAAAATAATGGATTAAATCAAAAACTTCTAGGATTTTGAATGAATACAAATTTAGCATCTGTCTTAGGGCATGCATCTGATATTTAGACACAATTATTATGAGTCCTCCATCGGAATTTTTTTCCTCTTTTTTATTTATGTATCATACATTTTTATGGATCCTGCGAATTCTCGCAGTTATTGAAACATAGAACTGCAATAGTATGAATAGGTACAGGACATTGAGAAAAGGCAGCTAATTTCGAATCACTATAATGCGCTCTACAGAAAATCGATCGTCTCAGTTTTTATGTCAAAATAATTAAAGTATGTCCAAGTTTTAACATTAGAAGGAACTCATTTTGATCTTAAGGTCGGGCAAGGTAACCTTGATATGACCACAAAGCACGCTCAATAGTAATGATTTCGATAGATTGGCAAGGATTTGGCCCTTTAACAGCTTTGATTCAACTTCAATTGACTTTTTTATGCGAAAATATAAGAGGCATTTGTATTCTGAAAAAAAATCGTGATCTATTTATCTTCGAGGGAGAAGCCACTGCTACAGTCGCACCACACTTCATCCACTGTACACAGATATAAACAGAATACTGCTTTGAAATTCTTAGCGTAGCTAACGAAACTTCCTAAATACCAGTTAGGTAAAACTGTATTTAATGCTTACTTTGTAATTATTAAGCTGCCTTAAATACTCTTTTTATTAATTTTTTTTAAATCGGACTTCTCTCTCCTGATGATCATGTACAAATAAAAAAAAAAAAAAAAAAAAAAAAAAAAAAAAAAAAAAGACCATATCGAATAAAAAACAGTGGAAAGCAGTGTTTTTCATTTAACATGAGATAGAAAAATATCGAGACTCAAGTTTTTGAGACTTAAGCAAGTCGAGATAATATCGAGACTTAAGAAAGACCTTTGAGAAATCGCAAGAAAATCTACTGCAATCCACTACATACTCTACCCGAGCTCGTCCATCAGTCTTCGTAACCTCTTGCATGCGTTGTAGGAAAAAAATGCCAGTGAATACTCAACTACAAAGAACTGCCTTAAATTTTGTATGCCAACATGATTAGTACAGGCTGTACGCACATATTTAGACGATTCTGCTTTGCTGTAAAAAACAAAAACCCATCAGCTTGGAATTTTTATTTAATTGCAACTGTATTTTTGAAAGTTTAAATTATCGTCTGTTACTTGACAGTTTTGTTTTTATACAAAATGGCGCTTTTAAAGAAGCAATGGATGGAAGGTTATGTTTGTGCTCTATTCGAGGAAAATTATTCGTAATTGGTTACTAAAAAACGCTGTGAAACCCATAGTTTTTCTATATATAAAGCTACGACAGTAATATCATCAACAAGAAAGAGGGGACCTATAGTTTGACTTCAAGTGGAAAAATTGTTCCAAATACATATCCAAAGACAAAACAAAACGGAATGTTCTCAATGCTGCAAAGGTTAGATCTTTAATGTTACAAGAAAATCCGCGAATTTTTAAAGGACAGTTGCAAAATCATTAAAATGTTCAGTGTCATTGTGAATAATGTGATTAATGCAGATTTGAATCTTGAAATGGGGGAAAAACATAATATGCATCGTCTTTCTTCACGATGAACTCAGAATCACTGCAGAATTCTTTATAAAAAATACATTTGTCAGAACAAAAATGGGAAAATGTTGCCACAATAGACAAATTCTGGGTGTATATGCAATAAAAAGAGGTCCATTTATTATAATTAAAGAAGAGAAAAAGTCTTAAAATATATGGTTCAACGAATCTAAAGAAAGTTTTTCAAAGGGATTTACGACTGTTAGCGCTTTTTTTATACAAAGAAAAAATAAAGAGTGATAGAAGTGACAGAAAATAAAGAGTGATAGAGTGAGAGAAAACTGATAAAATCAACTCCATATATTATCAGGAAAATATTTTATACACAGTTTTCAAATATCAAATACTTTCTCTTTATCCACAGTGTCATCAATCAGTAGAACTGCATTAAGGCAAAGTATAAGCAGCCAACATGTTAAAATTCACTGTAGGTGCAGAAACTAGCTTAATTCACTATTCAGCTGAGTTTCAAACGTAAACAAATGGCGGTTCGTTACGCTTAACTCGATACTTAAACTTTTAAATTGTTGATAATTCTACAACTATTGCGTGTCCATTAGCTAAAGGCATAAAACCTTAAACGGAACATAAAAAACATGCAATTCAATCACTTTTAAAGCAATAAATAAATAAAATAAATAAATAAAAAATCTGAAACGTTTCAGATTTTAAATTACGTCCAAAGGGGCGTTTTTTAACGTTTTGTGTGTTACCTTTATTTATTAAATATCATGTTCTTCGCACTTAAACCATAAAATTCAGTTCAACAGCAATATCGCAAAATAATTTTAAAATGAGTTTATCTTACCACGAGTGTATTGGTGCAACACCAGGGTGCCTGGGTCATTGACCCTACCCCATATCGAACAAAATACGTCCTTCGAATCATACAAGGAAAGAACCTAGCATATTAATTATATTTTTAAAATTTTTTTAAATATATATGTACTATAATTATTATCGCAACTTAAGGTAACATCTAATTGAATATAGATTAGATATTAAGACCATAATGGTGTGAGTAAACAGATATCAAGAAATTTATAGATCGTGGCAAAAGTAAAGCATAAGACTCTGAAAGCGCCCTGAGAAACACTGAATTGCGTTTCAATGGAAAAGACTGAAAATGGGCTGGTGAGCTGGTGAAGAACCTGATGGGAACAAGGCATGATAATACAAGAGAAATGACACTAAGTACAAGGTGCAAGTGCGAGCTCAATTGATGCCACATTAAGAAAAAGTAAATTAATAGATCTAAATAAATAACATTATATACAATTCAAATGAGAAAGACATTACAATATTAGGTCATATAATTACTTAAGATAGCCATAGGTCTTTTACTATTGCATGGGTAACTAATACCAATTATATTACACATACCCTGATTACAGGGTTACCAATGGTATTCAAATTGTGTGGAAAGTGTATTTTAGACGTGAACGGCAAATTGTCTACCAGTTAGGTAGGATTTAATTATGTTAGTGATGTAATCCGGGAAGCCCAGGTTGTGTCTGGTGTGATCTTTACAATTTCCAATACAAAGTTCCGCGAGCTTTAGCTAAAAAGGTTCCCTCCGCCCCCGTTGAGTTTTGCCATTGCTTGCTTTTAAATCGTTTGAGTTTCGTCATCAAAAATTCGTTAAAAGTTTTACAAAATATGAAATAGATAATAAAACAAATTCCAAATTCGGGCTTTGAGACGTGCATATTCGGATGGAAACGTACGTTATTCAAAATTGGATGGCTCTAGGTATCGTTGTTTTATCGCATTTGGAGAAATATACATACATTGATGCAGATTCTTCATTATTTAATTTCTTTAAATATAATACACAGCTGCAAGACTTGGTGGCAACAGTTTGAAAACTGATACAGCCATTTATAGTGATTCAAACCAAAATCGCAAAACGAAAACAATAGTCCTTCAGGGAAAAAGCCCCTTTGGACTAAAAATGCACAGTTTACTAACATACAAGAATATAAAATTAAGCTTACTGATCCAAGTAACAGAGTGGGAATATGTGTATGTAATTTTTTTTATAGGACTGGTGCAGCTGATTGCAACGAAAAGAGGTGCACAACTAAATGTTATAGCAGTTCCATATACAAAATTTTAACGTTCTACGGCTACTCGTTCTTGAGATATGCGAGATACACAGATACATACGTACAGATGTCAAGAAAAAAAAATCTCTTATGAATCCATTTTAAATCCATTTCACAGTTCGTTTTGGCAAAAACAGTTCTCTATTCTATCTGTACGTACAGATATCACGCAAAAACATCGTTCAAATGGTTTCGAGAACCGTTAAAATGGATGTTTTCCTTAAATATGATACCCGAAATTTTTCGCGATTAGAATACTTCTTTACTTCGTACAATGAAGTAAAAATGGGACAGTTCTATATCTCCCGTTCTACTGGGCAAAGTGACGAAATTTTACTTGCGTTTTTCAAGTCTCGAAAGTTCGATTTAGAATATATATTAGATACATATACAGCATTGTTATAATATAGATATTGCGATACAAAATCGGACCTTTCTTGAAATGACACATCGATTTCTTTCTGTATTTCGATTCCATGAGTCAAATTATGACAAAATGGAAAATTCTCTAAAATTTATCGGAGTAGTTTTTAAAAAAGTAGCTCTCAGAATTTTAGCTCTTCTATGTTAATTAATTTGGTATTTATTTTAGAAATTTCTGTCTTTTTTTTTTATTATTAGACTTACTTGATTCCTTCTTTCGCAATTCCAAATTTAGGTTCAATCCGAATAAAATTTGCAAATATTTTCTCATTTATTTTTTAAATTTTTATTTTTAGAGATTTTTATAAATTCCTCGAAAAAATCTTTAGATTTTAATCTATAAAAAATTTCCCATCACCTAAAAGCAGGTGTAGTTCTCTAACTTGCAAAAAATTAATTTTTATCCAATATTTTCATATTTGTTATAAGCGACAAGAACGCCAAATGTGCTTCAGGCACTTCGTCAAAATTATTTGAAAGAATGAACGTTGCAGCTTTTTTTCCCGCTCGAACGCAATGAAAAAAGAGAAAGGAAAATAGGTTAACATAAAATTAAAAATTTCGCGAAGTGAAATTATTCTTGGAGTAAACTGCAAAAAGTGAGCAAATTTAAAAATTTCTCGCTAAGTTTCTTACTAAATTTTACAAAATTTAATATTTAGGCATAATTTTAGTCATCAAATCGAAATGCGGAAAAAAATTGGCATGTCATTTCAGAAAAAAGTCCCATTTTGTGTCAAAATACGCATATTAGACAATGCTATATATAAATCTAATACATTACCTAAGCCGCGCTTTCGAGACATGAAAAACACAAGTTGAATTTCGTCAATCGGCCAGTAGAACGGAAGAACTGTCCCATTTTTGTTTTTGCATCAAACAGATATACGTTAGTTTCAATGTGACAGTTTACGAAACATATCAGTGATAAACCATTGTTTAAATATAATGACAGTAATAATAATAGAAAACGGATAAATGTCATCAGTTATCACCGTCAAACAGATAAGAAAGATACTGCACAGAATAGGTGTGCTTAAATAGATATTGTCGCTAAGTCTTTCAAAACACGGATAATGCAAGCATAAGCCTGAATAAGAAAGTTTTGTAATTTTATCAACAACAATTCATTTTTCGTTTTTAAAGTTCTAACTTTTGTCATTCGATCTTAACAAATTATATTTACAGACAGAGGATGAAAGGGGGGAAAAAGGATTGGGAAGGACACACCAGAAAGACAGATCATTCTTTTTAGAACGTGATTATAAAGTTTAAAATATCTGATGTGAATTCACCACATGATTTTCTTGGCCGGCCTACTAAATTATACACATTTTTTAGCTGCGCTTCATTTAAACTTATTTCCTGGAATTTAATTAGAGATATATTTCTCATTCAATCAATTTAGTTCTCAGATCGCTCCAAGGTGAAAATACATAAAACTCACAAAATTAAAAAATCGTAAAATAATAATAATAATAATAATAATAAACAGTTAAAATAATTATAAAAAAAACAATTTTTACAATTGAAATTAAAGTTTCTGTGCAAAAATAAGCAATTCGGCCAGCAGACAAAAAGGCAGATTTTTCGGTGCGCAGAACTGTAAGTTTATTTTTGGTCTCACGCTGCAAGGCACTGAACACGTGCACAAACTGAATTTACTATTCTACTAAGAGTTTTCAAATGTAAATAAATGACGGTTTCGTCAGGCTTAGTGGCACATAAACGCCTTTTAAATTGTTGATAATTCTACAATTGACTGATAATTCTTTTGCATGCGCATTAACTAATGGTCGGAATAAGCCGGAGAAAAACCTCTCAGTTGTTGTTTACTTAGTTGTTATTGTTCACTGTAGCGATTTCACGGTGAGATTGAATTAGCTTTCTCTGCGCTTTGAACTGTGTTCTATTGAACACTTTAGTAGTTTAAAATATAACTACTGTATGATATTGTACGAATGTCTGTGATGAAAAATTTCAGAATTTTGTTTTATTTCTTGTAATAAGAATAAATTTTATTAACTTTTCATTAAACTTGTGTATTCAATCTGTTACGAAACCGTGCGCACGCAACAATACAAATTTAAATTATTGAAATAATGACTGCATGATATATTAAATAATAAAACACGATACGATATATTAAATTTATACGATATATTAAATAATAAAACACATTCTTATTCAAATCTTTCTGTAATTTCTTTGTACTGTTCTTCTCCCGAAGTACACAACTCATCTGTTTTCACTTAAAAAACATCAGAGAATTGCGGAAATTCGGCTTCGCGCAAGCCTCGACAACAGCGGCTATCTTGGAAACGTATTTCCTCGCTGTTCCTTTAAAAACATTTTCTGAAATTTTACCGCAGTTTCTTCCAAAGCGGGCAAATTTTACAAGTTCGTATTTTAAAAGTAAGGCAAAAAACATCACGATGTATTTAAAAATCTGTTGTAACTTGGAATATATAAAAAAAGAACGCATAGGAAAATGGCGGCATTGCTTTTGACCGAAGGACTTATCAACATGGTTACCAAAAGAATGGTTATGCGAATAATTGCCGGGTTGGTGACTTCTAAGGTGGTTGCGTTAAAGTAAGTCAAAATTGAACTCAAGGTGGAAAAATTAAAATACGTTGCATGGAAAAATTTACAACCAAATAAACAGAAAAATCGTAATTAATACACGTGCTTCAGATTGTCAGATTTGCTCTACTCGTACATACGCTAAATAATAATGGTCTACACAGAATAATAATACATGGCTGCAAGAAACACCGATAGGAAAACGTAATGCCCTTAGAATTTTTTAAGCTATCGTTTAAAATAAAACAGTAGCTTGACGGCACTTACACTAAACAAATCGAAGAAGTATGAAAAAAATTGTTATAAATAAATATATATATAAGCGAAGTAAGATATTAGAAAATCTAATTTCTGTTTTCTACATTACGTCTCCACTTATAATACATTCCAAGATTCACCGCGGAGATGTAAAATCGTAGACAGAACATTATATTATTTAAAAAGCATTCTTACTGTACATGACACAGCACATTTAATAGTTTAGTTTTTCTCTCATTTAGATACATACAAATGTAATGGATTTGAACAATTTAGCATAATTTTGAAAAAGTGATGCAAAGATAAAAAGTCATTAAATCAATACTTCAGTATCACGCCTATAGCTACTGTACTTGTATTGCATTATTCAACGGACGTTAAAAAAATAAAAATTTTGTTCCTTTCTAAAAGTTTATATAGGCATGATGAAATATTGGGTACTTTTATTCGCCCTCATAGATGGTTCGGCTATGAAAAGGCAATACCAGGCGCATTCGGTCTGCTATATTTCGTAATATTACTACCCGTTCTCGCTTGGCGCGATCTTAGAATATAAACCGAAGTTACTGAAACAGAGAATATGCGAGCTCGAACGTATAGCAATTTCAACAGATGATTCTCAAGAATATCTGAGAGAACACCGAATTCGCTTGATCCTAATGCGTTGCTAAACAGGTCAAGGACATTTTATACGATCAACAGGCAATACATATTACTCAGTAATCTTAAAATTTTCTTACTTTCGTTTTTACCGCTACTCTTGAAACGTACCAAACAAATGCACTTACTCCTGCAAACCCCCTTTTTTTTTTTTTAGCTTTATTATTAAGTAATCCGTTCTTCGCACTTACGCCATATACAATTCAACAGCAAAATTACAAAAATTTTAAAAGCTACATAGCAGTGTACATTTAGAATTCCCGATACAGCATTAAAGTGTCGGCATGTAGATTCAGTTTTTTTTTTCCAGCCTTTTCTCAGTTTATCATACCAACGATCAGTTTTCTTACTAAGATTGCTTTACAAGATAGTTTTTTCTTTTGCCTTTTTAATATTATCGTTTCGTGTGCTTACTTGATTTATTAAATGTCACGTTATCGGCACTTACGCCGCATAAAATTCGATTCCACGGGAAAATTTAAAAAAAAATTTAAATACAGCATATATTTAGAATTACCGACAGATTCGCGCACTGGAGATAAAAATGTTTTGCTCCGTACAGTGCTGCGAATGCTCAGTTTGAAACCGTTGAGTTTGTTAATTAAAAATTCGTTCAAATTTTTCCAAAATATAAACTAGATAATAAAACAGTTCCAAATGCACAATTCGGGTTTCTATGTGCCCACGTTCGGGTGGAAAAACTATGTTACTCAAAACTGGAATTGCTCTAGATATTGTTTTTTCACCATGCGAGAAAACTGCATACCTTCATGCAAATTCTTCATTATTTAATTCCTTTAAATATAATACAAGGCGGCAATATCTAGCGGAAACAATCTGAAAAATGATACGCCGTTTATAGCGATTCAAAGCAAACTGTCGTTTCGAGGTTGTCCCATTGCGTTCATGATTTTTAAGGAGGAGTGCAAGGTACATCTGCAAACTTTTGCGCGTGATTTCCTTCCAGTAACTTCGGGAAGAAAGGATATCGAGACAATTGCACAAAATGTACTAAACAGATTCTTAGAGTGGGAACAAAAAACATATACTTACGATCTCAGCAGAGAAGACTAACATGCTATTTATAGGGCGAAATGAATAATGAAAAGAAATCCTACCATTAGACACTACGGCAGCTCACTGAAATGTGCTAAAATACCTATGATTTTATCCTCAACAATAATCTGTCTTGGATTCCCAACTTGAAAGAACTCAGGAAAAGATGTATCGCACTCATAAATACAATGCTACGCATAACGGAACTGCAGTGGGGAACACCAGCATTGGTGCGTAAGAGGTGGTACCAGGCAGTAACAGAAAGAATTATTCTCTACGGCACGGCCACCTGGAGAAAAACACTCAATGTAAGCATGCGTAGATTATTCCTGTCCATGCAACGGTTACAGGAATCCCTCCGCTGGACCTGCAAGCGGAAAAGGAACCACTAATTGGAAGAGTGTTAAGGCTACATGAGGATGGAGCTGTATGGTAACAATACCATTTTGCCTAAGACTTCGATAAACACAAGCCAGTGACACAAGCACATCCAACTGAAACATCTAAAAATGCATATTGTAAGCCACTATGTGATACTAAAAGAAAATAAAGACGGCTCAAAAACCGACGTGGGTACTGGCAATGCTTTCTGTGTGTTAAAAGGTGATACACTTGTGCATAAGTGAAAAAAAAAAGATTTGACAATAGGAATTCAGTATTCCAAGCTGAATTGGCCACATTGAAAGCAGCCATTAATTATGTTAAGATGATCAAACTCACCCAAATTATAATTTACAGTGATTCTGCCTCTAGCCTAGAAGCAGTCAAATGCTACAAAAGCAGAAGCCAGTATGTCCAAGAACTAAGTAGAAACCCTCGTCAGTAGAGAGATCATGCCTCACGTTGGTTCCGGCTCATATAGGCATAAAAGGCAATGAGGAAGCGGATACCCTGGCGAAAGAAGGGGCAAACGAGGTTTCAAGGCCAATAGTGCCAAACAAATTACCTACATTTCATCTCAAAAGGATAACTCTCAAGCAACTGGTAGACAGATTCAAGCCATACGGGATGCAGCGGATACAGAGAGGAGAACATATAAGTTCTTCTCCAAAACAACAACAATAACAAAAATAAAAAAGTTAAATTCCAATAGTGGCAGTCAGACAGTTTTATCCAGCTCAGTGCCCTATTCTGACCTATCTGCATAGATTCGGCCTGAGTGACACAGACAGATGTCAATGTCTCTACATTGACATCTGTCTGGTGGGGTATCCAGACCACTACCTCTTCCATTGCACAAACACGACACAGAACCATATAAGAAAGCCAAGCTTACTGACCACAATAGACAGCAAACATGAGAACAAACAAAACGGAAAATAAAAAGCTACAGCCGGTAATAAGCAACTGTCAAACGAAATATTCTCTATCAAGTCGAAGCGTCCCCGCACAGGAAGAAAACCAAGAGAGTTCTACTTGGAGCTCTGACTCACAAAGAAACACACTAATACAATGTGTTACTTTTGTGAGCACAAGCCCAAGACTAATAACTTCATTAATTAGGACTATGGCAACAACCAGCCTATATTTTTTAAAAGAGTTACTTTTGCAGGTCTGGAACTCGAAAGATAGGAAGACTAATAGTGCGCTAGTAAAATTTTCAATTACAGTGTTTTTCTCCTACAATCCCTAATTGTGTTTTTTCATTATAAGTATATATTTAATACGTTCAAGCAAGTGCAAAGTCAATTTATGTAATCACCTCAACTTAAGTTTGTGAATGATATTATTCTTGGTATGACATTTTTACCTTCTTAACAAAAATAAGTGTTCAATTTTTATATGTAATTATTAGGAATGTGTTATTTGTACATATGTGATCAGCACCGAGTGCTCAATTAAGTCTTTTATAAATTATAAACATGTACTGTGATGACAAAAGTAACTATTTAGTCAAGGTGTTCTGCTTTCTTAGTAACAATAGCAGTTCAATGTTATGTATTCAAGTTTTAAGAATCAGATATCAGTTTTACTGTGAACAGTATTATGCAGTACTTTTCTTTCAATATTGAGTTTAATGTACTCAAGTGTGTTTTTATTACTTCTTTGCATGTACTTTGAAGGTTAATTTGTACTTGACAAGGATTTAGACTACTTAGCACCACTTAGTGATCAGTTTTATACACTATGCATGCAGTTTTAGGTTCCATGTATTATGTATTAAAGTTCAGGTATTATTATTTCATGTATTATATAAATGTTATGTATGCAAGTTCTAGGGATCAACTTTCTGTATTTCTGTGCTCAGTATCATGTTTGGTTTTTAATTTAATATTCAATTTTGAACTTATGTACGTGTCATCCTATCTGCAAGTACAATGAAGGAAAATATTAAGTGCATGGTTCAATCTGTAAAACAACGCCAGTTTATATTTTCGCAAAGAACTAAATTGGGCAAGACTTTATAATCTTAGTGATAACAGGTGCACAATCTTAAAAATTTATAAATGTATTGCATAACAGTCAGACACAATGAAGGTAATCTCCAGCATTTAATTACGTTTGGCGCTAGGATTTTTTTTTTAAGTTTACTTTGTATAATAATTTAATATGTTACCTCCTCCTTTCATGCAAGACCAACGATATTACAAACAGCACAATAACTATACAACAGTTGTGTCAGGATTAGCATCCTCATGTAAACATTTGGCAAGTCCAGACAGTCAACGGCAGTTAATTTCTCGGGCAGAGTCCTTCTTTCCTTACTTCTTCTAACACAAGATTCTGTTTTATTCTACTGCGATTCACAACAAACTTTTGATTGCTCCTTTTGTTAAAATTTAAATAGTTCCTAACAGACTCCTCTTTCCCCAACAACAACATCCAAGCTTACTTGTAAACTTTGCGAAGCTCTTAGCCGTCAATTCGGCTGCGTTCCCGGGGCTGGAGGGGAGCAGACAGCACACTGGTAGACAAAATTACGAGATGGAAAATATTTTCTCACATTTCTCCTAAAATACCACACAACACCTGGACAGTTGGTTGCCATATAATGTCACCGCGGCGCTAGTTTAAATGAGATAAGTTTATGTAATCCTGTGGGCGTCGCCAGCAAAAAGTACAAATATCCGCGCCCAGCTGCTCAGCTCATTCCGCTCTGCAAAACAGTACTGGCTTTTCTTCTTTCTTGAATAATCTTCTTGTTTCTTGAAGTTTTTTAGGTAAAGTGAGTACACATCATCGCATAGACGAAGGTATGAGATGGAGAACTGTGGGTAGGCTTGAGGCAGAGCAGTCCGAAGCTGAGGTTGCAGAACTGGACGTAACGCCGTCATCTCTAACTTGTGGAATCAGTTTAAAAATATCGGGACAGTGCCCAGAAGACCAGGACAAGGTCACCCAAAAGCCATAGCGGCCAATGACGATCGGTATTTGGTACTTTCAGTAAAGGGCCAGAGGATGCCTATAACCACACAACGGTCTTGTAACCTCACTACTGCCATAGGAACACCAGTTTCAACGAAGGCAGTTGCCAGACTATATGCCAGAAAGCCTGCTCTTTGCGTTCCACTCACTCCCTCCCAAAAAAGATAGCGTTTACTATGGTCCATAAAACACTAACATTGGGCAGAACTTCAGTGAACTAATGCTCTCTTCATGGATGAGTTTAGGTTGAGTCTACAGCCTGATTCTCGGCGATTAATGATATGGAGGGAACCTGGCACCAGACACCATGCCAGCAACATCATGGAAATGGGCCGTTATGGTGGTGAAGTAGTGATGATCTGGGTAGGGATCACGGAAAATACCCATATACCGCTCCATGTGTTTGACACTAGTTCCGTGAATGCCCAGAGGTAAAGGCATGAGATCCTAGAGCCCTATGTGCGACCTTTCAAGGCTGCTGTTGGCCCCAAGTTCATTTTTATGGACGACAATGCACGACCACATAGGGCCCAACTAATTGATGACTATATGGAAAGTGAGGATATTTACTGAATGGATTGGCTAGCCAGAATCCTACTTAACATGCTTGGGATGCTCTTGGGAAGACTACTGCAATACGTCAAACCCCACCCATTCAGGTGTTAAAAACTTCTCTGGTGAAGGAGTGGATGCGAATTCCACAAGCACTCTTGAATTCTTTTGTTAACAATATAGTTACTCGCTGTGCAAGCTGTCTGTCTTTGAGAGGCCACCATACTAGCCATATTTTCACTGCGATCTTTAAACCCCAAGTTTAGACAACATTGGTTCTTGGCCATAACTCATGTTAATGAATGTCATTTTCATTGTTGTTTTGTACACATTGTCCTACAATAAGCTATGTCCATACGTAATTTTCCTTTATTTCTATCCAATATTTCTCGAGATATTTGCGAAATCGTGTTCCATTTCCTTATTTTATCCACTAGTGTAGACGGTTTCTGCCAGAACGACAACATACTGAGCGGCCAAGACCTGGTCGGTGGTCTTCCATAGTGGCGACCAATCACTCACCATATCAGACCATATCAGTCAACGGTGGCTGACAATGCATTTTTCTCTCAGGCCGTATCAGTTGCTGTCGACTGATATACAGTTTAAAAAAATTATATTCTTCCATTAAATTCTACACAAATCTCCAGCCGTTAGCATACCGGTGAAATCGGATATCATGGGGTAAACGGATAAGAAGATAGAACAGACTTGGCGCTTATCGAGTTAAATAAAACTTTGCATATACAGTAGAGCACAATTTACACGTTTCACATTCATGCGTCTTTCACATTTATTTTTATGTCGTTTCATCTCGGTCCCGATTCAGCCCTATTTATTTTAAAAGTAAAATATTTATTTTATGCGTCGCTTAACTTCAGTTGTACGTCCCTTTTTGCTTGACTTACTGCACTGCTTTTACATTTCGCAGTCCCGTCGTTCAAGTATTTTTCCCAGAATTCGGTTGAGGGAAAGATAAAGGCAGGAGATTTCACAGTCTGGTACAGTTTATAAATAGAGCAAAGCAAAAATACATTCTGTTTTTCCCTTTGAACTGGACACTGTGTTAAGTGACTAGGTGGAGCAGAAATAACATATACGAAATGTAACGAAAGCGAAAGCACAATCATTAAAAGATAAAATTCAAATCTTAAAAGAATTTGATGAGAATACTGGTTTGAAGAAAATTGAGTATTCCTGTGACAACACTAAAAACGGTTGTTTATGATCGAAAAAAAGTTTAAGCAAGAGGTGGAATTTGTCGACAGTCTACTTCATAGAAATTACGTGTTAAGATAGAAAGTTTCCTGTAGTCGAAGTTATTTTTCTAAACCTTTTCATCCAATGTCGCGCATCCAGTATTCCAGTGAATGCCCCCCCCCCCAACTGAGAAGTGAAAAGAAATAGCACTTCGACTGAATGCGAAGGAAGCCTGCTTTTCAACTAGATGGTTACACCATTTTAAACTGCGGTGTGGAATCTCATGTCGTATAATAAAAG
>KK118615.1:675817-693120 GCA_000611955.2 Stegodyphus mimosarum | reverse complement strand
GTTTGTTGAAGAAAGGTTCAAGAATTTATCCAGCAAAATACATGGATATGAATTTTAAAAACATTTTTAATGTTGGTGAAACTGCTCATATCTTTAATCTTAATGCCTACAAGAACCCTAGCTTTCAAAGGTGACCAGTGTTATGAAGTTAATCAAATTAATGTTTCACTGTTTTAATTTGTTTAAATGCTGTTGTTACGGAAAAAATGACTCCTTTAGTTACAGGAAAGTCACAAAATACAAGGTTCTTCAAATATCTTAAAACTGTGCCATTGGAATATATAAAGCAAATAAGAAAGCATGGATGACAATGGGCATTTTTACAAAATGACTAAAAAATTGACAAAACTTCAAAATTTTACTTTTTATGAATGTGTACCGCCCATCCTCAAGTAACAGATTTCTCTAAAAAATGTGAAAGTTATTTTCTTCCCAGCAAATTTAAAAAATACGGTATGCATCGAAGATGCTCACTTCTGAATCTGGCCATGGCCGTTTGGATAGGCCTAGATCCTTTACTCAGAAGTGACAGGCCTGGTTGTTCAGCGAAATACCACTGGTGAACAGGAGAAATTTTCCATGCCATGTTAGTTTCATGTTTGTAAGGCATGAATTTCGGTTGGGCATAAATCCGTGGAAGTGGGTGAAGGGAGATCACAACCTTTTCTTGCCAAATCGTCAGCTGTTTTCTGCTGCTCCAACATGAAACGGCATCCACTGGAGATACACAGTCCAGTCACATTAATGTGACCATCTGTCAAAAGCCAGAATAACCACCTTTCGCAGAGCGGACTGCTGCGAGACGTGCAGGAAGAGAGTCACATAGGTCCCTGAAGGTGTTCTCTGGGATGTTGAGCCATGCCGACTCTAATGCCGTGGCCAGCTGCGCTAGATTACGCGGTTGAGGATCCATGGCGCGAACAACTCGATCGAGATGGTCCCACAGATGCTCGATTGGGTTTAAGTCAGGTGAGTTTGCTGGCCAGGGGAGGACGGTAAACTCATCCTGGTGCTCTTCGAACCACGCACGTACACTGGCAGCTGTATGGCACCTCGCATTGTCCTGCTGGAAGATGCCATCATCCTGAGGAAAAACAATGCGCATGTAGGGGTGAACATGGTCCGCAAGGACAGATGCGTACTTGTATTGATCCATTGTGCCTTCCACAATGATCAGTGAACCTAGAGAATGCCAGGAAAACATTCCCCAGACCATAATGCTCCCGCCTCCAGCTTGGACCGTTCCGGCAATGGTTGCAGGGTGGTTCCTTTCAGAGGTTTCACGCCTTATACGCCAACGTCCATCTGTCCGATGGAGCATAAAACGCGATTCATCCGAAAACGCAACCTGTCGCCACTCAGTGGACGTCCAGCTGCTGTACTGGCGTGCAAATTCTAGCCTTCGCCGTCGATGAACAGCAGTCAGCATAGGTGCACGAACCAGGCGTCTGCTTCGGAGGCCCAGACGCAGCAATGTTCGCTGAATAGTACTTTGGGAGACACTTTTGGTAGCCCCTTGGTTCATTTTGGTGGTCAGTTGCTCAACGGTAGCCCGTCTATCTGCCCGAACGCATCTCCGCAACCGTCGTTCGCCTCTGTCATCTATGGCCCGTGGTGCACCACATTTGCCACGTCGCTGATTTTGGACAGTCCCATTTTGCCATGCACGGTACACTTTTACCACGGCGGCACGCGAACAGTTCACAAACTCAGCCGTTTCGGAAATGCTTCCACCCTTGGCCCGAAAGCCAATAATCATGCCCTTTTGGAAGTCGGATAAATCGCTTCGTTTCTGCATTACGCCAACGATTGAAATGTTTTCCGAAGCCCTCACACAGCCATTATATACGTTCAACTGCACTGTGCTGCCACCTGCCTTCTGTGATTGGTTATTTAACTCTGACATGGAAAGTACGTGGTGGTCACATTAATGTGACTGGACTGTGTATATTGATTTACGCTGTCCAAGCTCGAAACGTTTAGCTACAATATCCTGACTGGTCTTATTCATGATCTTAGGCCAGTTTTTAAGGAACTGAATGGAGCTTCTGTTGTCGGTCAGAATCCATATAATTTCACTACTTGTACATATAGCATAATCAAAAGTGCTTTGCTGATGGCGATAAGTTCCGATCTGAAGACGAAGCAATGATCAGAGTTTCTGATGCTGTATCTGACATCTCCTTCAGGGTGTTACAATAAATGCCACTCCCTTCTCTACTCTTATCTGATCTACTTCCATCTGTATATATCCCAAGGGCCTGGGCTGGAATATCATTAATGATTTCTAGAGCCATTTGCCTGAGGAGATCCGGGTGATGGTTGCCCTTGACGATATTAGTCGACAATTCCTCACGAATGGTAACATGGTCCATGGCGAAGGGTAACATGCAGCTTCATTTGAGGCGAGGTACCACGAGAGTTGAAGACTGACTAGTCTTCTATGCCTGTTGGTCCGCGGAAGGTATTATATTTTCGTTCTACCACCTATTGGAAAAACAATAGAGGTATTTCCCGATCCACCACCTGGGGACGCGCCCTCTGTGGGTTACAGGTTCCCCATTGCTTTAAAAATGCTCTTGGAAAAAAAAAAATTTTTTTTATTCAGGATAGTAATTCAAGTGACGGTACAAAATTTCGTTTATTCGTTTATGCCTTTTCCTTATTTATACGTCGTTTGTAAATGGTTCTACTGAAAGATTTATAAATGACGCTCCACTGTATCTTGTTTGGAAAGGAAACGATTTTAGATAGTTTTATAAGTTGTGACTTTAAAAATGTAATTTCACAGAGTAAATAAGACATCAATACATCGTAATAGGGTAACGAGAGACAACTGTTGAAAAAACAGAAAGAAAAGTTTTTAAAATAAAAAATTACAACCTACCTGGAACGAGCTGGTCTGTTTCATTAGGCAACCCTCTTTAATGCATACCTATAAGAGAAAAAAAAATGTTGAAATGAAACTTTTTGTGGGAGAATTAAAAAAGACTATTCTAATAATATTTAAGCAAGGGATACTGAAACAGCGGTTATATAGAGAAGTAAGCTGATCTTTATTATATGCGGCTTAAGTGTCTGTTTGTCGTCGATAGTTTATTGGTTGCTCGCGTAACTGTACTAGCCAATGGGGTGAAGTTGCTACGACATTCAAATAGTAAAATAAATTTATCACAATAGTTATCATTGTTTTAATTAAATTATCATGGTATTTAAAAATTTTTAATTCATACGATTGTTGCTTATTATGCATTTAACTATATTTACATATGAATTACATAGAAACTTGCAAACGTTCAGAAATTAAAGGAGACGAAACCAACTAACGAGTTGTGCGCAGTACATGTCATCAGGTAGGTTTCCACAAACTCCTATGCTGAATATCCTTTCGCGTAAAGAGTTTAAAATTTTGCCCGATTTTATTCCGAACATTGTATTTTAAACTAAATTTTCAGCTGAACGCAAATTGAGCGTATCAGGGGGAACGTGGACATTTCTTTGCATTAGCAATCATCTCTTTTTGAAACAATTTAAGGCTGAACGCAAATTGAACGTGTCAGGGAGAAGGTGAACATTTGTTTGCATTGGCAATCATCTGTTTTATATAAAAACTACGTCTTAACGTTATTTCTTTAAAGAATGCATTCTAGAAAGTACAGCACTAAAGATGAGAGAAAGGGAGCTAAATCTTCACAAAAACGGCTTTCTCGACAAAAAGAAACTACTGAGCAAAGAAAGAAATGTACCGCCAGTGGTTTCCTTCATTGCACTCTACTTTAAGCAATTAAGCAAGTAGAAGGGGGAAACCCCGTTGGGCAGTAAGCAAAGGGGCGTCCTCGCCGCCTGCCCTGGGTAATTCAGTTTGAATTAGCAGACACCTTTGCACAAATCATTTTAGTTACAATTTATAATACCTACAGCAGCGGTCATTTCGTATGGCCGCCGAGTTTTCTAGTTACTTCATATTTTTTGCCGTCAAGGGAGATTTCATAAATCTTTATACTTTTATTTCCATTACGTGTCTTAACGGGGCGATACCGTCAATTCAAGGTGTGCTGAGGAAATTAGGGTGGAATTATTACATAAAAGGCAGTATGTAAGTGGCCGACTAGCAGCCGAGATTCGTTGAACATTGGTAGTTCCAACCTGGGTTCGATTCCAGACGAACGAGCCGCCAGCTGCGTAGGCGTTTTTGTGTTTTCGCCATATATAACGTAGATATCAGCCTGTTTTCCTTAGAAAGTCTTTCCGGAAGCGTAATGGGAAACCGCACATTGCGTTGATCAATGTTAACAAATTTCGCTTTTTGCGCATGCTCAATAAAGTACCGTTGGCGTGGTAGAAAATACTGGCGAATAAAAATAAACAACCCTACACAAGCCTGGTCGTCATGTAGGCCTTAGCGACTCTTTACGATTGCAATACTATGGACACTTTTTTGTGCTTATTGCACTTTCTTCTGTTTCATTTCATTTTCGTTTATTTTGTCCATAAACATTACATTTAATATCAGTTATTTGTAATAATTTCTTTGGCTTTCATTCAGTAATTTAAACTAGATATATTCCTTAAGTTGTTAAAGTATTTATGAATGGAATGCATGGTCAATAAGAGATTGTTTTTATTCCTCAGAAGTACAATCCATAAACAACATCGTGTAATGTTTCCTGTTTTGTAATCCTTCTTGAACGAAAATTTGGGGAGTTTACAATGGATATTTACACCTAAGTAATGAAGCAACGTACAACCTAACAAGTTTTAAAACCCCGAACTGTTTACGTCCAGATAACAGAACATCAACCATATACCATATTTTTATCTTCTTTTAAAATTACGCCATAGTCGTAATTGTACCAAATTCTCTTCTGGGCAGGCGTTAATTCGTTTAACATTGTTCAACTGATGTGCGGTCTGCCATTACGCTTTCCGGAAGGAATCCCTCCCTTAAGCAGATAGCCCTAGCGTGCTCTGCCACAATCAACTAAACCTAAATCAAATTATTAAGTACGCAGTAGGTAACAAGGAGGTTAGAATAAATGGCGTAAGCCTCCTCCTTATGCCCCGTGCGATGAAAATGGAGCCATGAAACGTCACGACTTATCATGACTGCTGCTATAGGCGAGCTTTTGGTTGGTTTTGTTTACATTCTAATCGGTATTGTCTACCTGTTAGCTTTCATCACCGAATGTTTAGAAGTCTCCCATTCTAATTTTAGTACTTAACAAAAATGATTTTCGACTTAGTTCATACAAAAATTACAAGGATTGCAAATAACTGCTTCAAATTCAATAAATCTAGATACGAAAATGTACAAATGATAACAATACGACATGGAATACCTGGAATACCAATGGAAGTTTCAACGATATTTTACGGAAATTAAGCCTAAAGACCCTTTTCTGAGTCTCCAGACGATGATATTTGCTCTCAAAATTAGTGTAATTTTATTTAACAGCATGTTTTGTAGTCTCATCCGTACGCTGTACGACGGCCATGATAAGTTGTGATGTCACGTTCTTCACATTTCCTTGGCTTCATTTTTGTGACGTCAAGCTTACTCCACCTATTCTAATCTCCTTCACATGTACAATGCTTGCAATATTTGGTAGTGTAAATCAATATTTGCCAAACAAGTCGCATCGCGGAACATTTCATAAGCAAAATAAATACTTCAGTTTTTATATTATACTTCTGAAATAAACGTTTTTCAATTTCGAATGTTAGAAAAACTGACATATTAATTATTATTAAATGAAATGATTAATTTAATGAAACAAATAATAATAATAATAATAAACAATTTTAGTTTTCGATGACTTCAATGGGTTTGAGTCTTCGAAATACTAATTCTTTTAATGTCCGAGGTAATGTTATAAACATGGATTCTTATATTACATGCAGCATTAAGTCTTCTATATATTTGGATTCTGTTGCAACGCAATGTAAAAGACTTGCCCCGCACAAATATGTTTCCGAAAATGAAAGTAAAATATGAATAGTTCGTTTTGATAAGCTTTACTCTTCTGACAAACTTTTCCAAAACTCGTTTAAAGGCAATTCTTTAAATTTTTGTTTTATGCCGCAATTAGTTGTCAAATCAATTAATCCTTTGAAAACAGCTATTTTCATACCTGTTGACTTAGCCGTTGCCATATCCAAGAATTATCTTTCTGATAATGTGTGAACTATTGATCAAGGGTTAACTGCAAGTCATGCAAGTATTGTAATATTTTAATGTAAATTTTTTGTCTATTTTTAAACTTTCTCATTTAAAAAGTCATTTAGGGCAGGAGAAACTCACGTTTATTGTCTTCTACAGGAGAAATCGTGAATACCAACTTTCGTTTGAAAGAAGCAATTTTACCCCTTACATTAAAAACGATACGTTCGTTTTTATTGTAATGTATTTCGTTACGCTTCGGTAATATATCTCCTAAGTAAGCAAGACTCATTTACCCCGTAGGATTTGTTAAAAATTCTACGAAACTGCCCGAAATTGCCCTTTGATGAAAAGAGAAGCAATAACTCGCTTTGCAGTTCAAACAACTTCGCCAATGCGTTTTCTCTGGATAGCCACTTTACTTCAGTGTGCAATAAAAATGCAGTATGCTGGCTACCCATTTTGACGCATAATATTTTAAGTTATCTGGATTGGAGAAATTGAGATTTTAGTATTTGGCCACTTTTATAACAACAGATCTAAAATATTTCTTAAGTATGTACACTTTTTGCGGGGGGAAAGGAGGTTGTGTGTGTGTCACACACCATTTCTTAAACACACAAAAGCAGACAATGTTTCATTGTTTTCTAAGCTGAGTTTCATAATTTTTCGTGGAACACTCGGTGACTGTTTTTGGCTCACCAGTGTTCTACGGAATACAAAAGCTGATTTAAATTATCTTCAAAAAACACTTTGGAGCATCTTTACAAAAATCACACATAACCGTGTCAACTTCACACATGTCTTTCCTGGCTGTAAATTGGATATCTTATTTCAAGAAAGCACAAGTTAAAAACTATCATTTTTAAATTTTATAGTTGATGCTAGTTATGATTCCTCATGTCTTATAAAAAGCACGATATTGTAGCAAGTGGTTGTTATAACTAATAGATTATAATAATTCTGATGATTGTCTGATGAACAAGGCCATCCTTTAAGTTCAGATGACGTCCAAGCGTTCTGAAAACGAAAATGCTGAGCTGCACTCTCATGCCTTGTTTTTAAAATCGTTGTTGCTAAATGGACGATTTTATTTTTTCTCAACAGAATGCTAATACTTTTTTGCAACCAAAATCATCTGTAGGTTACGATACACTGACTTTTTAAAATTGTTACTAAGTGGTATCTTAAAGAAAAAACATGTTGTTAGGAACATTATCTCTCGATCCAGAGTCTTTTGTATTTATATTGTCTACAGTTTGATTTTGCTATGTAACATTTGTGAATTAAGCAAGTTTGGAGAATAGGCCACTTCAAAGCGTAAATATGTTTTTGTTGTTTCGATTTCCCGATTGTTTATTAAGTTAGATGAACACAAACTATCCTGAGCTGATGACTGTTACAAAGAAGACATAAGATATCATTCCATAAAATACTAAAGGTTCCAAGACGTAAATTTAATTAGTTATTAGTATTGAGAATGGGAGATACGTTATTATCAAAATATATCAAAGTAGTTGCCAACGGATCTCCGAGAACATAGGCCAATTTTTTCTTAATATAATAATTTTTTAATATTAATATAGCCTGTGAATCATCCAACGCTTGTACTTATTTGTTTAGTAAAGTAAAATTTTAATTATGTGATATTTAGTTTTCCAGCCATTGAAAATTCAATATACAACGTTCTGATCTTCAATATACAGGACACAAAATCAATTAAAAACATTTTATAAAGGCAAGCCACAGGAAAGAGCAGGAAATTCAAAGATTGTTTTAAGGTTTAACTTCAGGGCTATATCGTACTTAATCATCACGCTTCAGCCTCTCTCGATGCAGCAGATAAGAAGAGTTCCTATTTCATTCTTTCCCTTCATTGCCAACGATAAATTCAAAAATGTAATCGGAGGTCGCGTGACGGTGAAATAATGATACAACAAGGTTCTGCCTCTTAACTTCGAGTTCAGAAAATGTTTAAATGCAACATTAATATCACATAATAGTGATATCTAATACATAAAGACGGATTTTTAAAATTTCATTAAATTCCGTGTTGTTATTTTGAGCCATGGACACGTCGAGGTACTTTGGTATTATCGCAACCACCTTCATAGAAGTCGCCAAACTGTCGCAAACCATGCGCATAATAACTCTTCAGGTAACCGTATCGACAAAGGTAAGGCTGATTAATTAATGCCGCCATTTTCGTACATGCTGTTTTCGTTGTAATAGAAGCTCTAAAGGCAAATTGCGATGTTTTTGGTTTTCAGCTGAATTGTAAAATATGCGCTTGTAGGATCTTCCTGCAAAATGATGAATGTTCTGTGAAATTTCTGCTGGAGTATAATATTTTGCCAGTTAAGATTCGCATTTGATGATGAAGTATTTTTGAAAACCACCTTTTTGGACCTGCAACGCGAAAAAGCGTAACGAACAAGTCGGCATTCGAAGCGGTAATTGGTTCGAGAATAGTCGTCTGCCATTTATTACAGCAGTCAGATTTATATACTGCTGGAATAAAGAATTAACAAATATTAAATTTTGCTTGGAAAGACCGTAGTAGATTGGAATAATTACACGCGGGGGATATCATTTGTAAGTAGCTTTATATGTTGTTTTTCGGAATAAATATCGAACTAAAATTAAAACAGGTACCTAATACCATGTATGATATGAAATAAATAAATTTCTCCGATTTGAATATTACCATTCGTTTTCTTCAAACAATCGCCAAGATTGGTTGTGTACCCAACGTACCATGTCGATTTCTAAAGAATAATCCGCGCTAAAATATTTTAAGATTCCTATACCTTAAATGAAAGCAAAAACTGAGAATTTTTGAGGATTCTGCAAGTACTGAATCTAACTTTAAAATATAATGTTCCAAAAATTCAAGAAAATTGCTGATGTGAAAAAGTGATGCTGTTATGACAGTTTTTAATAAAATAGATTTACTATTTAAAAAAACTTTTTAAATATGCCTTTCATTGTGGAGAACATTTATCCCCTTTATAAAGAAACAGATTTTTTTTACGACCGTCTGCCAAACAGAATTACTATAGAGTACTCAAATACAGGAAATCTCCGTTTTTCAACTGCAGTAAGTGCTCTAAGTCCCCCATCCGGAAAAAGGAGTTAAATAAGGAATCTCCTTTTCCGGCTTCCTTTGTTTCGTGCAAAATTTATTTCGGATTGGTTGAAACACGTGAATTTTATTTTTGAATTTGTGCTTCTAAAGTAAACAGCGAAAGGGTAGCGAAGAACAGAAAAAAATTAATGTTGAGTTAATGCAGTTACCGTGATGGGCTTTGATTTTTGATTGGTAATCATAAATTTAAAAAAATTCTGCCATTAATGTGAAAAAAAGGCTGAAATGGAATGGTTTTTGATTTCTATTTGTGAACACAACCATGGGACCAACAACGGAAAAAAAAGCATTCAAGTTTTAACCATTTTGTGTGCTCATATGCTAAAAAAATTCTGCATTAAAATGCAACAATAATGAGGTGCCAAAATTTATTTAAAAAATTATATAATAAAATCTAGCATTCGTCAATCATTTCGTTATTTGGATATTGTTAGGAGAACAGCCTTGGTTGAGCCAACGTGGCTTCTTTAAGGGTATGGGCGACATTTCATCACGCCAACGGAAGTAAATACTACAATAATAAATACTAATTACTATACTACAATAATAAATACTACAGTAATAAATACTAATTACTATACTACAATAATAAATACTACAGATAATAAGTAATACTACAGATAATCCCTTAGCAAGGGAAAAGTATTACGGCTGTCTGCCTAGAGGAAGTACGTCATCGAATGACAACCATTGCCTGCCATACCACAATAAGCTGTTTCTCCCTTTTAGGCGTCAAGGCTGTTCTCCGTACAATTTAAAAGGATATAAATTTTTAAAAACTCCGAACAATTCGTTCTTTTTAATTTATTAATAAACAAAAATATTTTAATTATTCCTTCATGCAGAGATTGAGTAAACTAAGCCAAATTGTTTTTCAATCAAAATAAATAAAAATGAGTGCTAACATTGACAACAAAATTTAAAAATAACTTCATTTCCTCCTCTGCTCACAAAAAGGAAACAGAAAATATAAACAAAAACTAAAAATATAATAAAGAAAAATAAGAGAAGTCTAAACTTTATTGTTAGTTTTTCTAATTCACAGTTAACTATTGGGTCAGTGCATAAATTCGTGCTGTTCTTCACTGGGTTAGCAACACTGCATTATGAAGCCTTCGTTTTTCGTTATTCTCTTGTTTCTCTTCAGTTTGGAATTGGTTCCAAACAGCAGCTTGTATGTTGTTAACAGTTCGCTTTGGCCATTTTCATGGCTAGACTGTATGGAATTTCAAATAAACGCTTCCGACACAATTATTGCCCCTTCTGATCATTTTCTTTTCCGGTCTCTCTCTAACAACATTCAGGGACAAGAGTTTATATATGATGAAGCTTGTCTTAGCAACTGGCTAACAGATTCTTCAAACTTGAAACTACAGCCTTTGCTATAGCAGTTCTACGAGAGAGGCGCATCGAACTCCTGCTTGAACGCTGGCAGGCGGTTAGTGACAAAGATGGTGATTGCATAACTGAGTGATTATTAATTTATGACGTAGCGGATCAGTGTTGGTATTGTGTATTGCATCGCTTTGTAGTTTATTTTATACTGATTAAATCATAGCATGGTAAAATCGATAACCCAATGAAGAACGGCACGGACTTATGCATCGACCCAATATAAGAAAGGTTGACTACACGAAAATTTTACCAATATAAGAAAATTTGGCCCAGTAATAAGAAAATTGAAATGAATGATACATTTTCCCCAAAACGTGCTTCAGAATAACTGCAATTTAAACATGACAGCCCAACGTTAAATACTTCATAAGTACTTTACTAAACTCGATCACAGCCAGGACAGATCCCTTACTTTAAAACAAAGGCAAAACTTGAATATAACCCCATTTTTCTCGCCAACTCTATTCCTACTCGCCAAATGGCAGACAGAGCGCAAATTACGGCGGACACGATCGTTACAAAAAATAATTGAGTTCTCAGTAGCAAAAGGACAAGAGTTATGTGCTCCTATGTATAGTTCGACCGTCTGAAACACAACCCTGGCTGGCATCCTGGCAAAACACATAGGCTCGTCCAAAAGGGGTGTTATTACTTGCTGCGACGTGAAAGGTCACGTGTGAAAGTCTTCCCTTCTCAGGAAAGAGATATGCTGGAGGGAAAGAAAGTCCCCATCCTTCCACCCTATTTTGAGAATAATTCGGTCCGAATGGCTCATGCGTGTTAGCGCTCATGGTCGCGGATGAGGCGGTCGAACTATAAAACAGTCCCTCTCACAACTAGTTATACTGTAACTACTGAAAAGTACGATAGTGCAAATGGTCCATAGAACTTTGTATGTAATAATTAAGTACTTGTTTTATCATAAAATAAATTAAAAATACAAAATAATGTTACTGCACTACAACATGCACATTCATAACAGTGATATGTTAAATAGAATTAACTTGGTAGAAGTTTTATAATATGGACTCTGGCAAACCACGAGATTGCAACAAAATGAATGCAAATACGAACTCTATGTAACAAACTAACATATATTTGTTATACATATATAACATCTTTTAGATATGCTATATCTAAAAGAAATTCCTTGTAAGAAATGTAAGCGTCATGGAACTGACTGTAAGAACTGTAGAACTGCAATCCACAAAATACTGAATCAAAGAAACACATGAAAACAATCGTAACCAATATGTTTTAACAATATGCAACAAATTTGTAACTACCATGTAAAATCAGCTGTACCACCATGCTGAAGTAATATTCATGTACCACCATGCTGAAGTAATATTCATGTACCACCATGCTGAAGTAATATTCATGTACCACCATGCTGAAGTAATATTCATGTACCACCATGCTGAAGTAATATTCATGTACCACCATGCATAATGTAACTTTTCATAGATATAAAACGTATAAACGATGCACTCGGGACATGCGGACGCGCCCCCAATGCACTGCTGGCAGTGATAGGGTCCGTGGGCTAGTGTGAGGCGGGCATCTTCTGCTCCAAGCTAGGCTTATCGGAAAAGTTAGTAGGAAGGGGCAACACCTGGATCACCTGTTGGTAAATATCTGGTCCCCCCCTACTTTTACCTACACCTAGACCTATTGTTGATCGTTTCTTTCAATAACTGGCATAAAATTACATAGAATTTTTACCAGATAGTTCAATTTTATGCTCTGAGGCCAGTCGCGGTATTTAAGTCAATTACGGTGCAATCACACCGCTCATCCGAAGGCGAAAGTGTAGAAAAGGCAAAATCAAGGGTTCAATTCATCAATGAATAATGTACTAGTGGGGGGGGGAGCAAAGCACTGCTGTTTTATATAATTTCTGAATAAGCAATTCGTACGAATTAAAATAATTCCTGCATTTAAACTCGTATTCCCTAATAAGATTTAACTTGAAATTAATGTAGATAATTACTGAGAGAATTAGGTTTTTGTAGTGTAGTTTATGTGAGATGAGATCACTTGGAGTCACGTGATATGAATCGGCGAATCAGGATGTGAAAACGTAGTGAATGCATAGTGTATTCGTATTCGCTACCATGAAAGCATAGTGAATTCGTAAGCACAATTTGTAACACGATAAATAAATTGGGTTCAGGTGCAAGTCCATTTCGCTTTGTCAGAACCACACTAAAATAATATATAAGTAATGAAAAACAAGATGAATAATGATGGATGCTTAGCTTAGATTTTCTGCCCAATAGACTGTATAAGGCCATGAAAGCTCTGTTTGATTTGTTAATTTTTTCTGTGATATTATCTTTAAAAGTAAGCTGACTGTCGATAATTACTCCCAGGTATTTGTAGGGATCTGAAAGTGCAATGATCTCGTTTTCATTTTTACTTCAGAGTTTGTCCTCGTATGTTTTTTATAACTTCTGGATTGTACAATATTACATTTTGTAGTTTTAAATTTTATTTTCCAAAGGTTACACCTGGCGACAACAATTTTCACGTAGAGCCGAAGGTTATCTATAGCAATCTGAGGGTTTCTGGACTTAAAAGAAAGAGAATGAGGTATCGTCAGTGTACTTTAGGACTCTTGAATTTAGAGGATTTGGCAGATCATTCATAAAGTTGTTAAAACATTTTGGCCCAAGGATCGAACCTTGGGGCACGCCACTTTGAATGATTTTCTTTTGTGAGAGAGTCTCCAACCGAAACTTGAAAGGTCCGATGGCCGCCATGCAAACATCGCAATTAGAACGCAGAAAAGGCGGGAGAATTTACTTTTTCATGTAGTTTTTTTTTTCCTTTATGCGATGCATCTACTAAAGCTGTTCTCGTTTTTCATTGTTACTGCAATCTATTTTTTTGTAATTATTGTATTATTGTTTTTTCTTTCATCTTACATTCTACTTGTATAGTATTACTTATATACTATTCTTTATTTAATTGTAATTCTTTATTTAATTGTAATACTTCATTTTACTTATATTTTGCTATTATAATTGCTATACATTATATTGCTATACTTCCAATTAATACAGTTCTCGCTTCAAGATAAGGCCAAAAATACATATCGCAAAACATCTTCATTAAAATTTGAAAAATATACAAAAACATAAAAACCAAATACAGTTTAAACAGTTGAAAAAAATACAGTTAAAATTAACAGTTTCGACGCAAAAACAAACAAATCGGCCAGCAGGCAAGAAGAAAGATTTTTTTCGGTGCACAAAACTGAAAGTTTACTTTTGGCTCCACTCTGCAAAAAAACACTGAAGATGCAGAAACTGATTTAATTCACTATTCTTTTAAGTTTCAAATATAAACAAATATGGCTAAGCCGTTAGGCTTAGTCGCGCTTATACAGCTTTTAAATTGTTTATAATTCTACAACTATTGATGCCGATTAACTAGCATAAAAACCTTAACCGGAATACAAGCGCAACATAATTCAATCACTATTAAAACAAAAATGGACAATTTACCAACATATAAGAAATAAAAAATCATAAAAAAAAAAACTGAGCTTGTTACGTCGTTTAAACGGAGTGGGTTCTGAGGCTACTAATTTTTGAGTTATCCGAAATACATACATACGTACATACATACAGACGTCACGAAAAAATCTTTTATGAACCCATTTTTAATCCGTTTTGTGAGAAAAGAGACTTTTATTTTGTCCGTACGTACAGATGTCAAGAAAAAACATCGTTCAAATGGATTCGAGAGCGGTCAAAATGGATATTTTCATTCAAATATGATACCCGAAATTTTTCGTGATTACAAACACTTCCTTTACTTCGTACAAGGAAGTAAAAAGCATAAAACTTTGGCACTAAACTCTTCCTTGATTCTTTCCAACAGAACTAACGAAATTGGTTGTTCAAAAGTAGAATTGAACAAAAGGGGTGGGAGTTTAATGGTTTCTGACGTTCCCTGAACTTCACCAAAGTATAAAATGGACTAGCGCTTATGCGTTAAAAAAAAAAAAAAAAAAAAAAACACCCTACTTACCGAAGAATAAACGCGGAACATCATAATTTCTATAGTGGGTATTACATAAAGAGCATTAAGCTAAAAAATATATTTTACAAACAGGCAAAGATTTTTTAAATAAGTGAACAAACAACTGCTTATAGAATAAAAGAATTTTTTAATAACATCAAGAACCGAATGACAAAGTTTGAGAACTAAGAATACTTTTCTTGAACTTAGATAAATCTTGCAATACAAGAAATTTCTGAAGTAATGTCCAAAATTATCTTTGCATACATTGAATTAACGATATTCTATCAAGTAACCAGTCAGTATTACTTTATCTTCTTTTGGAACGAGGAAAAATTAAACATAATTAAAACACTATCCAATCCAAATTGATCGTTTCTCAAACGCAAATAATACTTCAAGCAAAGTAGCGAACAGAACTTTAAGTACACTTTCTCGGGAACTTCCGTAATTCATCGTTTCAGCATTTACCAAATCAAAACAGTTTCTTACAACGCCGAGAATAACTAGGAAAATCTTAAATGCAGAATTCTGTCAGCCGTTTAGAAGCAGGATAGACTAAATTGCTTCATGGTGAACGTTTCAAGATGAATAAAAGCTTCTGAAATTTATTACTAGGAAGTTAGTACAAGTTTAATGATGCATTACCTGCTTCAAGGCTACACTAATTTACTAAAGTACGGACTGAATGTTAAGCATATGGTTATAACTGTTTCGATGAAAAAGAAAATGACTTAGAAATAAAATGCACAATTCGTCTCCAAGTCCTTTTCTTATTAAATTAGTGCTAAAGATACCAAGTAACATTAATTTATGACAGAATAATAGTATAGCAAACCTTTCTCTCTACCATTTTCATTAAAAAATTCAGAAGTCACGACGTACGGTTAATTTATCGTGGAATTATATCATAGCAAACTTTTCCTGCCCAAAGTTTAGCATTGCTATTTTGAACAGTTCATTTTACGGGTATGATTTGGTGGTCTGTAATTATGAAATTCTGGCGATAATTTTTAAACTCGTAGCCTTCCAGAAAGTATTCATCTTCAAAGAATTTCCAGTTGTAAACTCAAATTTGAATAAAACGTCGTATCAGTCTGACACTTTCTTTTCTGGGAGGGGGGGGATTTTAGGCTTTACGCGAAAAATCTGGTGAGCCCTAGCAAAATAAGAATTATTCCTAATTGCTACGAAGCCTAAGATCTTTCAGTTATTTCAAATATTATTTAAAGGTACGGTACCCATCAGTGTAAATAAAGTGGATCATTTATAAGCTTACTTGATAATAAGACTTTGCAACAAATGCTATTAAAATTATACTTTTACTGCAATAGATGGTTGTAGGAAAAAATATCACCCGGAAAATAAGGAACGGAAAGATAGGCACCGGAAAATTAGGAAACGAAAAATAAGTCATCATTCTTTTGCAATGGGAAAAATAAGGGATGTTTAGAAATATCGCCAAGATGGGAGATAAAAGTTTTTTCATAACAACCATACCTGCGGAATAGGGAAATCTCCTGATGATGATTGAAAGAAGATAAGCGAGCTGCTGGCCTGTCCGATGGTAAAAATAGAGGGTTGACCAGCGGGTCATGGTCATTAGTGATTGTTCCCCTGATCATTAGTGATCATTGATATAACAAAGGAGAAACATTTGGCTCCCCATGAATCTTTTCTTCCGAGTGACGTGGGTCTGTTTCCTAAATGAAACGGGTGAAACAAACGCGGGGGAGAACATTCCTGCAGGCAAGTTGGAAAACCTGCTATCGAAATGACCTTGCTCGGCTGCAGCCAGCTCAACGTCTTACCCTTAAAACCTCCCTCAAGAGAGCCCGCTATAACCCTGCCGGTTAAATTAGAATTTGGCAGGTTTCCCCAACTCCTATTGACGACATTATTTGGCGAGATTTTAGAGTTCCTTTTTTTCCGTTCCTTATTTTCCGGGGGCTTTCTTTCCGTTTCCCTTTTTTCCGGGTGACATTTTTTCCGCACACCGTAATGGATAGAACACGTTTCTAATGAAACTTCAGATTATGTCTGAATCAAAAAGCGAAATCTAATAGTTATTATAAAATAATAATAATAATAATAATAATAATAAAACTCTGTAATAATTTAACTATTGCAAACGTCTACATATATCTTTCTTCACATTTTACTCGAAGCACAATTAAATGTCTTTTTTAATAAGAATTTGACTTTTTTATTTATGCTATTTTCCGGAGGCGAAGGGGCAAACAAATGCTCAGTTTTTTATGATAGAAAGAATTTCCGAGCTGAGACCTAGTTTTATTTATCACTTTAGGATTCGACTTTTCCAGACAGCAAAAAATATATAACGTTTATAGGAGAAGAAAAGTGAAATAGTCGTATGATTTCCTGATAGTCTGTTCTTCAGTAAAAGTCGCTTCTTAGAATTTAAAATCGTTATAATTTATAATTCCAGCTTAATTCACCTGTCACAGGTACGCACGATTCAATACTTCTCATTGCAAAAATATCCGGTTTCAGTTTTTTAAATTTTGTTGTCCCACACACGTGTAAATAAATATTTCCTGCTCAACC
>KK118615.1:653830-675806 GCA_000611955.2 Stegodyphus mimosarum | reverse complement strand
CCCCCCCCCCCCAAATAATCTGATGTAAATACCACCCGACTTAAATTATACTTTTTTTTTTGCAGCATTTCATTTAAACTTATTTCCTCGAATTATTTTAACTTAATTAAACGATCCCTGACGGCAAGTTGAAAACAGCATCAAGAATTGGAAATTTTGAAATTAACATCCTGGGTTATTTTTACCGTCCGGGAGTCAAACTTCTTGTGTTTTACTATTTTCATAACGAAATAAAAACTTCCCCAAATATAAGTATAGGAAACGGGAGATTGCATTAAAAGTTAAATTTCGTTATTTATGTTTTTTTTTTAATCTGAAATTGCCAAAACAAATATTTTTGTCATTTAAAACACTTCCGTAACTGGAAGTATATGACTATAACCAACGTCTGCGAAATTAAAACCTGGCAATAAAAAATAGGAAATGCACAACTATATGATATAGTTCTATACAGTACAAAACTTCAAAGTTCTAGGGCTAATCCATTTTGAGTTATGCAAAGGAGATATATACATGCACACATACATAGATAAATGCATACGTGCGTATGTATGTCACGAAAAAAATCCTTTCTCAATAAATTTTAAATCTATTTTAGAATTCGTTTTGGAAAAAAGAATCTTTTATTATGTCAGTACGTACAGAAGTCACGGTAATTTAGAGGGGCGGATCGTTCAAATCAATTCGGAAACGCTCAAAATAGATACTTCTGTTGAAAATACCCGAAATTTTTCGTGATTACAATGCTTCCTTTACTTCGTACAAAGAATTAAAAATACAGACTGACTCATATATTTACCACTACAAGGATAGAAGTTTACATAAACTTTTAGGCACAGTAAAAAAGCGCGCCATAATCCAACGCGTATGATATTCCGGTAGCCCTTTCACCGACATTTCGACCGTAAAATGTTACTACAGTAGAAGTCCAGAAATCCGCAATGATTGGGACCAGAGGTTGGGCGGATTTTAGAATTTTTCGGATTTCAGGACAGAAAAGATAAATCATAATATTAGACTAAAAGTTTAAAATAAATAAAACAAATATTAGATTTAAATTATTATATACAATATTACAATAATATGCATATGCATTATTACATTAATTTATTACATTCATTAAATTATATATCTATATTGCATAATTCATTTATATTAGTGATTACAGGAATATTTAAAAGCATTAAAGACATATACAATAAAGTCACATAAAAATAAGGGATATTAATAAATCATAAAGTATTTATTTTTTTTACGTGTTTCACACATTTTTCTGGTAGAGGTTTGTTTTAAAACTTTCAGGTGCTCCAGAGTAAGTTTTTTTTTTTTTTTTTGGTTAAATTGTATAATGTCGTCAGAATGTCTTGCTCTGTGACACAGCTCTGTTCTGAAAATTTTAGCTATTTATCACAATGTTCCAAAACCTCATTAAAAGATATTTTCTGATTCCTATCAAATTCAGTATTTGTGTCGGTGTCGAATCGTTTCCTTGCTGTGGCGAGTTCAAAACAGAGCCAACGATTTTATCATTGGTCATCTCATATGCCAATGTTGGCTCATCTGATCATATGCATTCAACGATATCTTCTTCTTGCAGAGCCTCCTCATTTACTCTTTCTTTCGAATATGAAAACAATTCTCTTGCTTTTTAACCCTTGCTGCACTCACCCTAAAACCAGAGAATTCACTGTCATCACTCTCAATTTCAATAAGCAGAGATGATGGCCATACATTACGCCAGGCATTTATTAATGTTGTTTGTAAAACATGATTCAGCTAACAAATAAATGCAGTCTTTCACGGTGATTTATTTATAATCACAAATGAAACAGAATGGTCACTTGAAAGAATTTGTTTTAGAAACTCTGATTTATTTTTACCTCGATACAGATTGGAGGGAAAGAACTTTTACCATGATGTCAATAATTTGGTATTTCCGTTATGTGTCATTATTATTTGGTGATTATGATATTATTCAGTAACTATTTTTTCTTCGATATTTCGTTCTCCATGTTTGGGTTTCCGGAACCTATAAATTGAATGTTTATATTTTTTTTTTTTTTTTTTTTTTTTTTTTTTTTTTTTTTTGTTATTTGACTGTATTAGCATTCCACTCTGTGACATTCGGAAAGGCTTGGCAGTTGCTATTTTCAGTTAGTCCTACGTATAAATTTAGCGCTTATATATCGTTTGCTAACTTCATTTATCTAAATTATTTTCAAAATTTCATAAGAATGTTGGGTATGAAACAAAAACCTGCGAGCACCACTACCTGGCGTCAGAATGCTCAACTGTTAAATACATTTGTAGAAACTTCGCCGGGAATAAAAGCGAAATATTAGAGAAATAATAATATTCATATTCTACGAAACGATTAAAAATTTTTTTTGAAGCGAAATCTGTGAAGCAGATAAACAACTTCATTTGAAATCATTTTATACGAGGGCAATATAAAAATGATTTTATTACAAAAACTGATTAAACATAGTTAGATTACGAAATTTTACTATTAAACCTGATTCATGACATACGTTTTTAAAATTAATATATTTAAATGTTTTCATTACTCAATAATGAGAAAAAAACATTTTTGCGGCACTGTGGAGTTCTAGTTCGATAATCGTCCGAGGCCCGCATTCACTTTTGTTTACCTTAGCAGTTTCAAGCCGAATGGGCGCTTTGTTTAAATTATGCCTCTTTTTAATTCCACTAGATAATCTATGCTTGCAAAGCATATCTCCTTTGCAAAGAAAGTTATAACACTGCTTCCGAATAAATTACATGAAAGTGTGCTCTTAATGCTAATGAAAATTTCACAGTTTTCTTTTCCCTCCCCAGTAGCAGAAAATAAAGTGGACAACACAAGACTATTTACCTTCTGTTCTCCAATTTCTTCTCCTATTCTCCAAGTTTGCAAAGTGTATGAAGATCAGCTTTATATTTGGAAGTGTATGTTAATAACCTTTGGAAGCTTAATTCTTAAAAGCAGAAGTATTTATTTACAATGCAACCAATAAAAGAAGTTAACGTTAAATTGAAAAAACAATGCTTGAAACAATATAGTGAAGTGCCTATATTGAAACAATATAGTTAACTTGAAACAATATAGTAAAAAAATAATGAAATTCTAAATATTCTAATCTCCTCCCATTTTCTGATAATAAAAACATATGAAAATCACATAACAAGAGAAAAAAATTAATATGAAATGCCCAGAGTTTGATAAGTGTAAGCCGATTTCTTTATCAACCACTTAAAAAAAAAAATGTATATATGAATATTTACTTTCACTCACCGTTCCTTTGAATATTTCACTTGGTACAAAACAGCAGTACATTGGAAATGAGTTTTAATGAAAATTCTCATCTGTATTTCACTGTATATGGAAACGCGGCGACTCTCAGTCTTTTCCACGGCGAGTTTACACACGCGGCAGTTGTTATTGGTCATACAAATAACATCGACGTGTTCCATAAAAACAAGTGTTTCGTAGCGAATTTAAAAACATGGCTGTGCAGGGAAAACTTTTTCAATCCACGTCGCTCGCTGCTATCAATCAAGGAGGGGAAAGTGATATTTCAGCGGTGTTATTATCACAGTGAAAAAGTACAAAGGTGGCAGCAGGCAAGACTTTGGTGTTCTAAGTGTTGTTCCCCGTTTATGCGCGATAAATTCCCTTTAAAAAGAGAAGCGAAGCGAAGTGAGGCCAGCTGATACTATGAGTGAAGGAATAAAGAGGAAAATGAAGAATACTGTTTTCATTCCATGCCCAGTCATGCGTGGGACTCCAGTGAAACTTCCGCGAGGTAATTGACGCTCTCCAGTTGAAAGGAGCGCTTTGTAATTTTCTTAACAGTTATGTAAAAAAGAGCCACATCTCGTATTTCCCGGGATGGACAGAAGAAGAAAGAAAAAGACCAAATGAATGCGGCATAAAACGTCATAGCTACAACATAAAAAGTTTTACCATAACAGGCCTTCGTAAACAAGATTTTCATTAAAGGAAAAAGAAGACGAACTTCATTTTCATCTTTCCTTGGAAAGCGTCCACGAGCAATAATAACTCAGTGGTGTGATTTGGTTGCTTTGAAAGCACCGACTTTGTTTTTTATTTTTTTTTATATATATTTTTTATTACATTTTTATTAATGTGTTTAGAGCAAAGTTGTTCACCAAAGTTACCATTTTTAGTTTTACAAATTTTATTTAGAAATTCTCAAGTATCTCTGTAAGCACAATGTTAACACATGTACAAAATGTTCGGAAGGCTACAGGTTTATTTTAGAGTTTTCAAAAAATTTAACTTTTGATTGCCCGTATTTTCCATCACGAAACGGAATCGTCTGCATAGCCAAATACAATGAAGTAATTATCATATTAATGAATGAGTGAATAATTTTATGTGCTGAATAATAATAATAATAATAATAAAAATATAACGCAGTAAGTGAAAACATTATAAAAATATATTTATCGTATTTATTTATTGTGATCAAACGAAAGAAATACGTAGGCAATAATAACAAAACAAAGAGGGTTTTTAAAAGAAATATCAAATTTAGAAAAAATTTTCAAACGGAACGCGAAAAAATACATCATTCAAAATAAATATCATTCCTTTGGAGTCTCAGAAGTACGAGTTATTTTGAATTCAAAAAAGTGTTTAATAAACATACTTATTTAATATAACTAATAATCACAAAGCGCAGGGACTTCTAAATTACACGAATTGTTTTTGAAAGGTAATAATACTTCTAAAGAAAGAAGTAACATAATCGTTATATTTATAAAGAGAAAAGTAGAGAACAATTTACAAAAAGGCGCAGCTAGGGTTTCACAAAATTATATCAGTTCTTTTTAAACGAGGTAACTTTTAGTTATTGTATATATGTTAAAACATGAACTTTTTATTACTTGAGAAGACTTTTTTTTAATATGCCCGATTTTAAGGAAAAATTCTGAGTTTCCCTGATCTTTCTGAAAGATATTTATATTCTTCCTAACTTCAAATGATTCTCCATACGAGTAGGGTACTTGTAATTCCTTAAATACTGACACTAAATACGTACTTCTAACTACAAATAAGTTACAGAAATTCCCAAAACAAGTTACAGAATATTATGAACATTTCAGTTTCAACACTGTGAGTATGAAAATTGTGTTAATGTAAAACCTAACGTCTTTATTTGGTCCTCCCACTTAAACATGCCAATTAGTAAAACATTCATTAACTTTATGAAATATTCAGAAAAATAGAAGTTTTGATGCATCGCTCATCGCGCGGTGGTGGTGGTGGGGGGAGATACCTCCAAATCGCTTGGGTCTAGAGAGTTGTTTTGTCCCAACAGACTGGAGAATAAAGTGAAGGGTTATCACATCTAGCGAAACGTGACGCTAGAATTTACCACTGGGGGTTGCTATACGAAACAGTTTCATTGTAATTAATGTTTTCACTACGCAGACAAAGCATTTTGCGACTGAGACGAAAATGTTTCGCTTGTAGGTGTGTCTCCTATATGTTTTTCCCCAAAAACCGTTTTCACGTAAGTCAACCAATCAGCTATCCCAGAAGGGAAAATTCCCGGATATGTTTCTCTCGACAGACATTCACAGATAGCTTTTAAGCCTGATAACGGTTTTATGGAATTCGACGTCCAAAATTCTAAATCCAGCCACGAGGAAAGCAGCTATAAGAACAGCGAAAGTCACTAAGGCTATCTATCTAACAACTTTGGATTCCTCAGATAGGGAGCAATTGATTCACAATACCAGTTACAGAAGGCACCACAAGACGGGGAAGGTCTTAAACCAGAGGCGAAAGCAAAACCAATATTCTCACTTATTGGCTCCAAAACGATTACCAGTTCCATAGAACCAGGTATATCCGGGATATGTCTCGTTATCAACGAAACCTTCCTGTTATCCTAAAGTACAGTTTCGGGATGCCGAAATGAAATTCTCGTTTTCAGAAAGAAAGAAAATACATTAAACTCAAAACATCTTCATTAAAAATAGTAAAATACAGAAAAACCTAAAAAATGAAATAGTTAAAAAGGTTAAAAAAATTACAATTAAAATTAGAATTTCGACGCAAAAACAAGCAATTCGGTTAGCGATCAGACACAATTTTTGGTTCACAAAATCGAAAGTTTACTTTTCACCTCCACTCGGCAAAAAGACACTGATTTAATTCGCTGCTCTACTACTAATTTCAAATGTAAAGAAATAGAGGCTTTGTTAGGCTTAAACTTTTAAAGTGTTCATAGTTTTACAACTGATGCATGCAGATTCACTAAAGACATAAGAACATAAAGACATAAGAACATAAGTCACGAAAAATATCTCTTCTGAATCCATTTTGCAATCCGTTTTAAAAACATCGTTGAAATGGATTGGAGAGTGGTTAAAATGCATATTTTCACTGAAATATGATACCCGAATTTTTTGGGATACTTCGTACAAGGTAGTAAAAACAAACTAACTACCTTTAGAAGTTCGCAGTAACGATTGGCTACCGTTGCCGAAATTTTCATCAACGGTCGACGGAAAATTGCTGAGTACCGCGCTGTTCTCTGATATTTCCGCCTTCCTCTAAATCCATGGCAGTTTCGGTCACTAGTACTTTCTGTTTTTATTTAAACATTCGCAGTTATTTTAGCACCATTTATTTAACAGTTCGCATTTATTTAATAGTTATTTAATTCACAGTTTTTATTTTAAAACCGTGAATTATTTATTAAAAAAAAAACGGCAAGACATGGCGATCACAGCCGTTAAGCTTTTAGTTTGTATCTACGAGTCACAGTACTAATTAACTTTCTAACTGGATTTGCCGTTGTATTCATTAGACTTTAAATAACGGCAAAGATGATCGGTCGGCTGTAGCTTAAAGAGGTTAAGAAATCTGGCCATGTGATCGATACCTCGCGATGTGATCGAATTAGTCGGTACCTGTTGTTATACCTGGCCACGTGACCGTATATTAACACGTGATACTATTCTTATACCCCGCCACGTAATCGTAGATTAGCACCGTGTTGCACTTTTGCTCTCGCCGCGTGTTCTTATATTATTCATTTCTGATGAGGTTTTCGAATTCGTATTGTTTATTTGAAAATATATTCATCTTTTTTTTAAATATGACGTTAACTGTCTTTAATTTACCAAGTAATAACGTGGATGCCATATCACTTTTACAAAACAGAGTTCTTTTACTTGACAAACGAGTATGATAAAAATGGCCACAACATAAAACTTTATGTTAACGACGAAAACATTTTCAGGTTCAATGTTTAAAATTCTAAAAAGAGGGCCTCCGTGTTGAAAAATGGGTCGACAGTTCCATAATATCGTTCGTCACTGCTGTTAGATTTATTAACTCTTGGGCGTCGTCCATGAAATGGTGTTACAAAAAGCTTAATATGTGTGAAAGTGCTGCAGTTGACTGAAACAATTACATGCGATAAAGCAATAAAGATTCTTAAAAATATTCTTAGGTAATGACATGTGAGTATTAATATTGTGTTGTTTGTTTTTACATTAGCGCTTCGCAAGCTTGAAGAAATTAGAGCTGAGATCTTGGCGCAAACCTGAAGTCGCCAAATATGGTTGAAGGCCGCTATAACAAAGAAGTACCAAATTAAGTTCAACCTTAGAACTAGAAGCACACGTACAGCATCAATACTTAATTAAATGAAACCTGTAGATACCTTCTTCGAATATTCCGCATACATTTGTTACGCCAAGACGAGTGAGAGAGACCAAGACCCAGACAATCGAATAGTCTATACACAGTTTTTAATTCTGTATTTGTGGCAGTCCTCTTTAGAGACTGGTTTGAAAATTCATTCATTAAAAAAAGCCAAATACTGCTAAAAAAATAAAACCCATGAGCTTTAAAGTTTTCCTCCAATAATGCTCCAGGATACGAAAATGAAGCACTAACATCATTGCATCCAACTGTAGAGATTTTATGGCTTCCATCGAGTATCACTTCCTTAATCCAACCCATGAATCCAGGAATCCTAAAATCATTTAAAGCCTATTATGTCAGGTGTGTTTACATCTCGGCAAACAAACAAAGCACTAGACGAAGGGAACCGCGACACATTGATGGCATTTTGCAAGCAATTCAGCGTAAAATACTCCACACAAATGGCTAAACTCAAATGGGAACAAGTGAATTTCTCAACAATGGATGCTTGTTGGCATCAGCTCTGGCCAGAAGTTGTCAACAGTTTTAAATTTCCATCGATTGAAAATGAAGCCTAAGAAATCGAGAAGGCGGCGAAGCATTTTCGGATATGGTAAAAGGTGAAATTAAAGAATTAGTTGAGAACGAAGAGTGTGAAATAAAAAATGTATGATCTTACAACAACAGCTGATTAGATGATCTTATAACATCAGCCGACAATAAAAGCAACGACAGTGAAGAACACAAAGCGTCTTTAACGCACAAAAATTTAAAAACGAATTGCTAAAAAATCAACAAGTTAAACAATTATGTCTGATTTTGTAACAGAGATTGACTCAAATGAAAAAAAAAGAGGAGGACACTTTAAAAGAGGGATTGAACAACTTTGCAGTCGTTATAATAAACTGCGTCAGACATTTCCCAAGCAAAAAATTTCGGCAAAATAAAATAATACTCCATCACGGATCTACTTTTTAAGCAGTAATAAAGATCCTTTCAATTAGCATTTGTTCCGTGTTTCCCTTTAAATTACAATAATATTTGTTATTTAGGGTTTGTACATACGCTTGTATATATCTATATAATTACAAAATACTTTTTAAAAAACAAAATATAAACATGCCTAGTATTTTCGCGCATTAAGCTGCTGAAAAAATATCAGTAAAGACATAAAATAAGAAATTTAGAACTACTTTTTCACAAAGACGAAAACTGAAATTCATAATTAATAAACTTCAAAAAATCCTATAAATGCAACAAAGGATTTTTAAAGAGTGCTAAAACCAAAACTTTTGAATAAGCATACTCCAATTCAAAAATTTTTTTTTTATATTTAAAGAAATTTAAAAAATCGCAAAAGAATAGGAAAATTCAATCGACTTCAATTTCACTTCATCAGGGGAAAGGAATATTGAAACAAATCGAAATCTCTCTTCTACAAAAGCCCTTGCTTGAACCATTTTAAAGTATTTTAATTATAATAGTTCACCCGAAAATTCTGGCCCTTACCCAAAGAAAGAGAAAAATTCTTAAATATATTTAAATTAGAATCTTATCTGTAAAAAAGAGAATACCATTTCACTTAATGGAAACGAAAGTGAAATAATAAAATATTTCATTGAACAAAATAAAACAAATTATTACTTTTAAACATGTTGAAATTTATTAATTATGAATTTCATTTTCGTCTTTGTGAAAAAGTTGTTCTAAATTTCTTACTTTATGTCTTTACTGATATATATATATATATATACTATTCTGTATTCAGCTCGGAGAGTTAAAATTTTTTATTCCTATAAGTTGGTAAAGTGCGAATATTTTGCTTTAAAAGTGATCGAATTAATTTGTTCTAAGGTTTTTAAGCTTTTCGTCAATTTGCATGCAACAGATGCAGAATTATAACAATTTAGAAGTTTAAGCCTAAGGAGGCCGCCATTGTTTACATTTGAAACTCTTGGTAAAATAGTGAAAAAAGTCAGTTGGCGCACCAGTTTCAGTGTCTTTTTGCACAGTGTGACCAAAAGTTAACTTTCAATTTCGGACATCGAAAATTTCTTCTTCCTGCCCACTGGCCGAATTGCTTGTTTTTGCATAGAAATTGTAATTTTAATTGCAACGTTTTTACCTGTTTTTAATTATATTTGGTGTTTTAGGTTTTTTTTGTTCTTTTTAATATTTTTTACAATTAAAAAAAATTATATTTACAAATTTGAAAATGTTTTGATTTTTATGTATTTTTGCCTTGCCGCGAAGTAAGAATTGAACTGATTGAGCGAGAAATATATATATAATGAAATTCGAGGAAATAAGTTTAATTGAAGTGTAGCAAAGAATGTGTATAATTTAATAGGCCATGTGATGTTAACAACGAAGTCATGTGGTGTCTACATCAGATATTTTTTTACAGAAAATAAAGTCTGCGAAACGCGATTTTGCAGCACGCACAAAGTCTTTTAATGACATAATCTCCCGAGTTACGAAAGGGTTTACTGTACATGAGAAGAAAGTTTGGTAATCGTGCTTTTATATGCAGTCTACAGTTACCCGCTTTTACCCTATTTTGAAAGTGACTACTTTTCTTCACGGTTTTCGTAGGCTTGCATTCAAATGAATAGATTCTTTCAATTGAAACACACTAAGATCCGCAGTGCGAACAACAGAGCACGGCTTGATTGTGCTCCAGATGGAAATGATAGGACACGCGTTTCTTCTAGATGAACGTGTTTATGCTCTTTTTCTGCAAAAATCTACTCGAAAGAAGTTTTAAAGTGTTTTATACATTACTATCAGACGAACTTTCTATTCATTCGTTACCGGAATAGAATTCCTTAAAAGGTCTTCAAGAGTGATATGTTTTTAAATTGAAGCATTTTATCTCTTGTTTTGCTCCATTCAGTCAAATGTGGAAATAAAATTCACATATTATAAAAATAAAACCAAATGCATTTCAAAATTTCTTTGAAAAGAACAAGAGAATAATTGTTTAAGCATATAAGCAACATATTTAAGAGAAAAAATTTCGGTGTAAAAGTTTATAGAAATGATATTTTAAAACACCTGCCACGTAAAAAGTCCACAGATTGAGTCAAAGATTGCGTTGTGTTCCGAGATATTGTTCAAATTAAGTAAATTTAAATATTTTAAAGTTTTACATAATTTATATTCCCCCTGCCACTTGATTTATATATATATATATATGGAGAAAACAGGTACACTGCGGGGGGGAAGAGAGAGACAGTTCTATATCTCCCGTTCTACTGGGCCGATTGACGAAATTCAAATTGCGTTTTCCATGTCTCGAAAGCGCGACTTAAGATATATATTAGATTTATATATAGCTTCGTTCTAATATAGGTATTTTGACACAAAATCGGACTTTTTCTGAAATAACATACCAATTCTTTTCCATACTTCAATTCTACAACTCACATTATTCCTAAATATTAAATTTCGTAAAATTTGCTACGAAATTTACGGAGAAATTCAAAAATTTAACTTGGCGATTATTTTTTTCAGTTTCAGCCGAAAATAATTCACCTGGCAACTTCTTAATATGTGGCAATCTATTTTCCCTCCCTTCCATTGCGCAGGAGAGGGAAAAAAGTCACATCGTTCCTGCCTTTTTACATTGTGAATCAGAGGGAAAAAAGTCACATCGTTCTACTTTCAAATAATTTTAACAAAGTTCGTATACATATATGATTAACAAACAAAGTGATTTAACAAAGTTCGAAACATATATGATTCTTCCTTTCTCATTTCGAAATTTATTTTCGTTATTATCGCTTTCAACAAATATGCGAAATTTCAAAACGGGCCAATATATAAATTTACATATATCTTCGCAAATTTTGAATAAAAAGCTCTCATTTTTTGCAGATATGCTTAGAAATATATCTACTTTAAGGTGATCGTAAAAACTTTATACCTTATAATTCGAAATTTTTTTCAAAAAATTTATAAAAATTATTTAAAAATAAAAATTTGAAAAATAAATCATAAAAAATGGGTAAATTTTATTTGAAATGTATAAGAACTAAATTTCGAACTGTACAAGAAGGAATCCAATAAGTTTCATAAAAAAAGGGATACTAATAAATACATACCAAATTGAATTAACATTGAGGAGCTAAAATTTTGCGAGCTAATTTTTTAAAAACAACTCTTGCGATTTTTACAAAACTTGGCAGTTTGGCATAATTTGAGTCGTAGAATCGAAATATTTAAAAAAAAAGTCATTTCAGAAAAAGTTCCATTCTGTGTCAAAATACGCATATTAGAACAATGCTGTATATAAACCTAATACATATCCTAAGTCGCGTTTTCGAGACATGAAAAACGCAATTTGAATTTCGTCAATCGGCCCCGTAGAACGGGAGATATAGAACTGTCTCCCCCCCTTTTTTTGGCACAGTGTTCATCATGCGCACACACACACACACACACAAAAAAAAAAAACACAGTTTTGCTTCACAGTTATTTTGCTTATATGCTCATTACTGTCTCTAAAGTTCTTCACGAAGGACTTCAGAACTGTGAAGTGGCTCATATTAAGATCATACGTCTATGAATGCACAGTAGCGTACACTGCGGGGAAAAAAAAAAAGGAGGCCAGTTCTGTATCTGGCGTTCTACTGGGCTGATTACCGAAATTCAAATTGCGTTTTCCATGTCTCGAAAGCGCGACTTAGGATATGTATTAGATTTATATACAGCATTGTTCTAAAATAAGTATTTTGATACAAAATTGGACTTTTTCTGAAATAACATACCAATTTTTTCGCATATTTCGATTTTGCGACTAAAATTATGCTAAAGTGCCAAGTTTTGTAAAAATCGCACGAGTTGTTTTTAAAAAATAAGCTCTCAAAATTTTAGCTTCTGCATGTTAATTGAATTTGGTATATATTTATTAATATCGCTTTTTTTATTAAACATATATGATTCTTCCTTTCCCATTTCGAAATTTATTTCATTCCAAATAAAATTTCCCCCTTTTTTATGATTTACTTTTAAAATTTGTATTTTTAAATAATTTTTATAAATTTTTCGAAATGCGTTTTGAATTATAACCTACAAAATTTTCACCATCATCTTAAAGTAGATGTATTTCGAAACATACCAGCAAAAAGTTTCAAAATTTCCTAAAATATACGTGAATTTACACGTTGGAGCGTTTTGAAATTTGGCATATTTGTTACAAGCGATAATAACGCAAAATGTGGTTTACGCACTTCGTTAAAATTATTTGAAAAAATGAACGATGGCATTTTTTTTTGGCTGGTGCACAATGAAAGATAAGTAAAGGAAAGTAGGTTGCTATAAATTAAGGAGTTCGGCAATTCTTGGCGCAAACTGAAAAAAAAAGAGCGCCAAGATAAATTTTTAAATTTCTCCATAAATTCCTCACCAAAAATTATAAAATTTAATATCTAGGCATATTTTGAGTCGAGAAAGCTTGATTTTATGTCAAAATACCTATGTTAGAACAATGCTATATATAAATATAATATATATCCTAAGTCGCGGTTTCGAGTAATGAAAAACGCATGTTAAATTTCGACAATCGGTCCAGTAGAATGGGAGATATAGAACTGTTCCATTTTATTTTGTGCAAGGTGTACATTATCAAAAATTAGAACCAAATTCAAATGGATCTGATAAAATTAATTTTCGTTTTTCAATTCTCGACAGTTTGAATAAGTTATTAATATTAATTAAAAATAATCCATAATTAAAATCACTTGATGCAAGAAAGGGGATGCTATCCCATGCAGGAATGTACAAAACGAGACAAAGCTTGGCACAAGAAATAATTACCGTTCTGAAAGGTAAAATTGTTAACTCAGCACAGCATTGATTCAGTGAGGCGTTTTCTGTTCTGGAATACAGAAGACTAAGTAGTTTTGAATGAAACAAGTCCTTTGTCCAAAACAGTCAAAACTCTGTCCCTTTGTGTAACGTGATTTCTTCAGTTTCCGCTTCAAATGACTTCTATATAGCTTTAAAAGTGGCGTCTGAACTAAAATGTGGCGAACGATAATATGTGTTAATTTGTTTTTCTTTGTTGGATACTCAATTCCCCCCTTTTCAGTCGTTCATTAAATGGGGCAGAATATGACGTATTTCTCCCTTCTTAACGCTGCCTTCGTGGTGCACTGGAAGCATATCCGGCTAGCGATGAAAAGGTTCGGAGTTCGAATGCAGGCGAGGTCACTGCACGTCTTCTGCTCCAAGATAAAATGTTTAATGGTCTCTAGAAAGCTAGAACTACTTTTCGTTTATAGAACCTTGGGCAACCAACATTCATCTGATAAGCAATCACCTTCCATAGATTCGCGCAATCACCTTCCATAGATTCGCGATTGGCGAAAGCTCTGGAGATCAAATTGACTAGAAAAGCAAGCCCGAAAAGCTACGTATCGCCAAGACCGTGATAAAAAATTTCACAGCTAACGCTAGTGAAAATTCTGGTAACATGAAAGAAATTAAGGCCACACATTCGTCACGATAATACATATAAACGATTAAAGCTCTGCAAAGCTGCTTCGACTTTGAGTTTACACTTATTTGTTGCTGATTGCTAATGAACCCTCAATCGCCAGGCGATCATAGATCATACAAATTCAACCGGCGGTATATTTGGTAAGAACTACATCAAAAACGGAGCGGTAGCTGGTGTTCTCGAAAAGGACTTAAACACTCCAGGAAACATACGGTGGGGCATTTTCTAGATGGAATGTAAAACCAGTAATATGCTGAAAAAAGAGCACGACGTGGACTCCAATAACTTCCTTAATACAGCAGAAACAATTCATAGAGGATGGGACTAACTGTGACAACTAATGACGCTTCACACCATCATGTCCGTCGTTTGTTCAGTATGGCGCTCTAATAATGTACGCTGGAAAACAACACAATACCGCCTAATTACATACGCGGCCATAACTGCATATGTGTCCATACAGACATGTTTAAAGGATATGCGATCACATTAGAACGGGAAATATCCGAAAAAGCGTAAGCCCACACTGGAGTATTCTGATTCCCCCATATACTTCACAGAAGGTGTCAGCGGTGGATTCTGGAGACACAGGTGCACGACATCAAGCATAAAGCGTTCTGAAGTTGGAACGTCAGCACGCATGATATCATTTGATATTCGCCTTCTTCCAGTTTTAAACTGATATAAAAAAAAAAAAAACTCACTAAAATGAAGAGACTACGAAGTAGAGTTCCTTAGTTTGGTTCAAAATGTTTTAGAATATATAAATATTCTAAGAACCCAGATTTTAATTAAGATACAATAACACGTCGAACAAATATTAATTTAGAAGTCAAACAACAAAAATCAGCGTTATATTTTCAAATTTTCCCAGGACTAGTTTCGATGGCTTTACGGAACCATCATCCTCAGCTGCAAAAGCGCAAATGAACGAGATAAGATATAATGATTAGATAAAATAAGACAAGAAAGCCTGGACAGGAGACAAATGTTTTAGTTCTGGTTTCACGCCAATAGCTTGTCTCCTAAATTAACCCAGATTTTGTTAATTAAAGAAAAACAGGTAAAGATTATCATACATTGCGTACGAATGATGAATTTTTTAAAAAATATTTTTAATATCCCTTGTAACCAAAGCCGAAACGACAGCTGTTTTAACAAAGTAAAAATTGTATGTAAGTAAAATATTTCTTTCTTTCTCAGGAATAAATTCTGAATTTAATGGGGAAAAACTTTTAAATATCAGTTAACTACTTTAAACTCCGCTTAATAATAGACTTCGTAACTCCGTTTAGTAAATGTGTCACAATTAACTCGCTTAATACATCATTTTTTAACCACTCCCCTATTCAAAAAGTTTAACTGTACTTGCAATTAGCCCTGCTTTCATTCTAATAGGATTTCTGTGCGCATTTTTTCACATCTTTTAAACCGAGTACAGTAACACAAAAGGAATTTGTAATTAATTCGGAATTTAAGCATTTAGGACCCTAGGAGTTCTGCTCATTAGTGGAAATGAGAGGATGCGAAGAATAATAATTATAACTTTTCTCCCTAATGTCGATTACGATTGGTTTTGTCTTCTATGACTCTTAGGGTATATTTTCACAAAGAAGAGAAAGACGGAAGGCATTCCATCATTTGGCTTTCATGAAAGACTAGAAAGGACAGAACCGAACGGAACAAACGTAATGAGAATTTCAAGCCGCTCTTTTGGACTTGAACCTCATTACTGAACTATTTTGAAATACTTTCTGAAGTTAAAAATATGATAATATTAATTATTTTCTAACAAAACTGACGATTTATACTAGTGAAATATATTTGATTAATTCGTATTCTTGGTCTTATTTAATAAATTTTATAGTAAATTTAGTAATTGTAAAAAAATAACCTTTAGGAACTCTTTCTAGAATAATATTTACCAATTTAATGTAATTCTAAGTGAGAACATTACTTAATTACAAGAACATGCTCTAAGTTAAAGCGATCTACACAGAAAGAAAGTGAAGTGTCCGGCAATTTAATGGAACGACAACAAAAAGGGAAAGGGAACTCCATTTATTTGATTTGTGATTGAACTATCATATTTTGAATACATAAAATTAAATTAATAATTGAGAACATAAAAAAAAGTAATAAAAAAATCTGAAAGCTTTCAGATGTTATATTACACCCAAAGGGACGTTTTTTTCATTTACACATACAACATGTTTCGAAAGCCTTTGGGCTAAAAATATTTAAAAACAGCATATCTTTAGAACTTCAGATAGACAGTGTCGCGCATTGGAGATGAAAATATTTTATTCCGTACAATGTGTTATCACTGTTCGCTTTGAAATCGTTAAGTTTCTTAAACAAAAACTCGTTAAAGTTTAAAAAATATGAAGTAGATAATAAAACGAATTCAAAATTCGGGCTTCCAAGTGCCCATATTCGAGTGGAAGACTACGTTATTCAAAATTGGATGGATCCAGGTATCGTTGCTTTTTCACAATGCTAGAAACATCCAAACATTCATGCAGATTCTTCATTATTTAATTTCTTTAACTATAATACAGGGAGATAATATTCGGTGGCAACAATCTGAAAAGTGATACAGCCGTTTATAGTGATTCGACACAAAATGCCGTTTCGAGACTAATAGCCCTTCTGGGGTAACGCCCCTTCGGGCTAACATATGAAAATAACATTAAATAACCTTTTTACAATATTTCAACAGTAGCAGTTTAATAAACAGCATAAGCGTTTAAAAACTCTCTGCATTTTAAAAATAAAATATTTTTGTTAGATTTTAACAGATCATCTGAAATCCTATAATAAAACTGCAAAACAAGCATATCACAGAACTTCGAGTTAAATACATATTTGATAATTTTAAGTCAGCGCTTTTGAAATGGCAGTTTTAAGATTTGAGAAGTTAACACTGCCGAATAATAGTAATTCGACCTGGGTTCAAGCCCAGGCGAAGACGGCATACATAGTTTTCGCGGTTTTCCACATATGCAGTATAACTACAAGCCAGTCTCCATGAGAAAATTCTCCATCATGCAGCGCTCGTGTACGTTGCCACATTCAAATACCTAATTCAAAAATTTATATTCTAAAAAGTTCCTAAAATGATGTCACTTTAAGAACTGTTCAGAATTTCCTTGACGTGAACACCACATGACTTCTTTGTATGGTCTATTAAATTATACACACTTTTTTGCTACATTTCATTTAAACTTATTTCCTTGAATTTCATTACATTATTTCTTATTCAATTAATTCAGTTCACACTTCGCAGCAAGACAAAAATGCATAACAACTCAAAGCAGCTTCATTAAAAAGAATTTTTACAGTTAAAAAATTAGTTTCTGTGTAAAAACAAGCAATTCAGCCAACGGGCAGGAAAGCATATATTTCGGTGCACAAAACTGAAAGTTTACTTTTGGTCCCACTCAGCAAAAATACTCTTAATTTTGTGCACCAACTGAATTAATTCACTATTCTACTAAGAATTTCAAACGTAAACAAATGGCGGCCCCGTTAGGCTTAGCGCCACTTAAAACTTTTAAAATGATAATTCTACAATCATTGCATGCAGATTTAAGTAATGCATAAAAATCTTAATCGGAACATAACAACAACACAATTGAATCACTTTTAAAGCAAAAGATTGCCCAATAAGAATAAAAGACTGAGCTCACCGAACCGAGTAACAGAATAAGTATATATACACTAATGTTTGTCAAAAATGCGGCACCATTAAGGAATTGTCAGAAATGAATGAAATTTATTCCGCATATTTCTGATAGTGATACAAATAAACGATAAATTTACAAGACCCCCCCCCAAAAAAAGAAGAGAACACCGGAAATGAGTACCTTGTGTATCCGCCACGCTGAGCGATGACAGCCTATACACGTCGTAGCATTAAATCATACACGTTCTGAATGTAATCCTGAAGAATGGCATTCCATATGGCTTCGACCTGACACCAGTCTTAGTGTGTACAAGCCAGTTGCCGACCGATATAATCCCAGACATACACTGTGGACAACATATCCGGGGAATAAGCAGGCCATGGAAAAAGCGAAATCTGTTGTGCCCTAATGAAGGCTTGTGCAGTCTGAAAAACGTACACGGACATTATCCTACTGAAATACAGCGCCCGGAATGCGTCGAAGAATTGGGGGGGGGATCTCTGGCTACACAACTTCCCTAATGCGATCACTGTTGAGGTTGCCCGCAATCTGCATTAAATGAAATCAACAATATACCAAATAGCTCTCCAAGCCATGATGCCAGGCGTTTGCGCGGTATGATGCTGGATAACAGACTGCGGGAATAGACGTTTTCCTCTGTAACGTCTGATGCATACTGTTCCATCACTACTCCAAATTGTGGAGAGATTCATCGCAGAAAACAACTTGTTACCACAGGACACGCCACGCACTGTGTTGCCGTGCTCACTGAAGTTGGAGACGACTGTGACTCAGCGATAGGGAAAACCTACGTAGATGAACCCTTGCACGTTGTTCCTGCTGCAGCAGACTGAGACGAACCGTGGAGCTACACATCACAACACCTGTAGCTGTGCTCCAAAGCTGTGCTAACACACGAGAGGACGCTGTACGATTCACCACAGCCATACGGATACGGATGTGGTGTCTGTCGTCCCATGCCGTTGTGCTATTATGCGTGCTCCACGCCAGGATTTCGCCTTGTTTGATTCTCCTCTGCCCATTTCTTCTAAACAAGCACCACTATTGTGACATTACGTTGCATGCGGGCTGCGATTACTCGATACGAAAGTCCACCCTCTCGCATGCCGACGATGCGGTCTCGTTCGAAATCCATTAGTTGTTAGTATGGCACCCTCTTCTGCTGACGAGATATATTGACCCCTAATTAAACGTTCACCGCACACAGAGTACGATAAACAGATTAAAAAGCAACTTTACAGTTCTTTATCGTTATGTAATGGAACAAGCGGCTAGTTCTGATTCTATGCATGCACAATCGCTTTGTAATTCTTATCCATTTGTATATCTTTCCTTACTTCACATCTCCTTTAAGTTTGGTTCAATTTGCGTCATTCCTTCATGGTGCAGCAATTTTCACAAACATTAGTGTGTGTGTGTGTATGTATATACATTATATACACACACATACGTTTCATGCGGCCGCGAATGGAACCGAAAAGGGAGGTGCACAAATACATGTTTCAGCAGTCCTAAAATCTCAACGTTCTAAAGGTACTCGTTTTTTAGTTAAGCGGCATATATACGTATGTCACGAAAAAGATCCCTTCTGAATCCACTTTAAATACATTATATAATACGTTTTGGACAGAAAAAAAAGAGGGGGTCCTTTATTCTATCCGAACATACAGATGTCACGCAAATCCATCGTTTAAATGGATTCGAGAGCGTCAAAATGGATATTTTCGTTGAAATATGAATACCCGAAGTTTTTGGCGATTACAGTACTTACTTAACTTCGTACAAGGAAGTAAAAATGAGGATAACAGAGCGCCTGAGTTAGTAAATAAGTAAGTCAAACATACACGCGAAACGTCCACACAGCTTCTAGGCGCCATGGCGATCTTGCTTCGAATACAGATTAGATCGTTGAAAACATTATTCAACAGGCTATTTCTCAAAAATTAAATAGGCTGATGGGTTTATTATTATATTATCAGAGTTAAGCTTTGTGGACAGAATAATTCCTCATTTAACACTTAACGAACAAAAATATATTCGCTTTTTCATTCACTTCTTTACAATAAACGTCACTACGAAGCCAGAAATGCCAAACCAATTAATTCAAATAAAGCTAGCAGACAAGGAGAATAAATAAGAAAGAAGAATGCGGCCAAGAGGAAGCTGGGAGTATATTTTAATCATCGCATTAATTGGAGCACAAGATCATGTTTTATTAAAAAAATAAGGGCTCAAATACGTATTCATAAAATTAGTTCCTCGAAGCAATAAATAAAAGATCTAAAGGCTGCAGCAAGTTTCTAAAAAAAATTTCGCTCCTTTTTAAGGAACTGACATGAGAGAGCTTGCTTTTTCTTTTCGTTAAGACTTCATATAAAAAATATTTTGTCTCTGCAGAAAATTCAGAAAAATTGCGTGCCTTTGGAGAGTTCTTTGAACTATTTCGTTTTTAAAGAACTTCGTGATTACTCAAAAAGAAAACGGCATCCATAGCAACTATCAATTTTGCTTACGAAAAGTACTTGCTTCTATTTCTGCCAGAAAAACAAAAAAAAAAAAAAAAAAAAAAAAATTTTTTTTTAAAAAAAAAAAAAAAAAAAAAAAAAAAAAAATCCCTGTCTTTTTTATTAACATGACAATCTACATAATATTGATTGGCAGCTAATTCTTACGATTAGAAGTGAGAATTCGAAAGAGAAAACTACAATCAACTACGCACTATGGATTTACAAAAATGGCAGAATAATATTAATTAAAATTTAAAAGAATATATTTGATGTATGCACCAACATGACTTCATTGTACGGCCTATTAAGTAATGCACTAATTAATTACTTCCTTTAAACTTATTTCCCCGAATTTCATTAGAGATGTATTTCTCATTCAATCAATTCAGTTCTCACTTCGCAAAATACATAAAAACTCAAAGCATCTTCATTAAAAACTGAAAAATAAAGCAAAATATAAAACGCCAAATACAGTTAAAAACAGTTACAATTTTTTTTTTTTACAATTAAAATTAGAATTTCTACAGAAAAAAAAAATCGTCCAGTGGGCAGGATGACAAAATTTTGCGTGCACAAAATTAAAAATTTAATTTCGGTTTCACCGGGCAAAAACACATTGAAGTTGTTGCACCAACTTGCTCCATTCACTATTCTATTAAGAGCTTCAGATGGAACTAATGACAGTCTAGTTAGGGTTAGCGCCACTTAAACTTTCAAACTGTTGATAATTCAACAGTTATTGTATGTAAAATAACTAAAGGCATTAAAACCTTAATCGAAACATAAGAACTACATAATTCAATCACTTTGAAATCAAGAAATACAAAATTTACCAGCAGATCAGAACAAAAAACTGAGCTCACCGATCCGAGTAACAGAGTATATAGTATATGGTGCGCCCGATTGCAACGAAAATGGAAGGTGCATAACTAGATGTTACAGCAGTCCCATATACAAATTTTCAAGATATACGAGTAATAATTTTTGAGTTATGCGAGATATATACAAACGTATGTACGTACAGACGTTATGAAAATATACCTTCTGAATCCATTTTAAATCTATTTTACAATCCATTTTGGACAAAAAAAAAAGAAACCTTTACTCTGTCCGTATTACAGATGTAAAGCAAAAAAATCGTACAAATGGTTTTGGGAGCGGTCAAAGTGGATATATTCGTTCAGATATGATACCGGAAATTTTTCGCAATTACAATACTTCCTTTACTTTGTAAAGAAAGTTAAAAAAAAAAAAAAATTTTTTTTTTCAAAATACATATAAAAAGATGCGATTAGTAGAGAAGCCTTTATTCAATTCTAAAACAGTTCAATTAACATTATTTATTCATATTTGAATAAGCGATGACTACACAATAATAATTAACATAAGTGACCATCGTCAGGAAATAAACATGCCACTTACAGTGGCTTACGGGTGTTTTAAGAAACCTACAATGCAGAATGGAACATAAATGTTTAGCGGTCTAAACGCAAAAGGTCCTTGTTTTTGGAAAACGTTCGCTCAACAGCAACATAAATATATATATATATATATATATATA
>KK118615.1:625619-643329 GCA_000611955.2 Stegodyphus mimosarum | reverse complement strand
ACTGAAACTACCCAGCTAGGTAACAGAGTGGATATATATATATATATATATTTACAAACGTTTGGTGTAGCAGATTGCAACCAAAAAGGGAGGTGCACATTTACATGATATAGCAGTCTCATATATAAAGGACATATACACATACACGTACGTACGTACGTAGAGACGTCACGAAAAAAATTATCTTCTGAATGCAGTTTAAATCCATTTTATAATGCATTTTGGAAGAAAAAAAGTCCTTTATTCTGTCCGTACGTAAAGATGTCACATGAAAACATTGTTCAAATGGATTCAATAGCGGTCGCAATGGATAGTTTCGTTGAAATATCATATTCGAAATTTTTCGCGATTACAATACTTCCTTTTTACTTCGTATATGGAACTAAATAAGGGTTAAATTAATAATAAATACCGTTTATTGTTTCTAAATCGCTCAGATTACACGGGTATGGCAAAACTTGACAAATCGCCTGGGTATTACTTGTAGGATGGTGTAAAGTAAGCCTCTTAACATTTTGAAACATTTGAAACGGCACAGCTAAAAGTGTTTCCAAAGTGAAAAATTGCATTGAAAACAAAATTACTTTAATTACTTTTGTTATCATTCTGCGCGCAAATTTTAAAATTTACTCAAGAGTCACAATAAAATCATAAGTTATAACTTCCTTATACGAAGTGAAGGGAGCACTGTAATCGCTAAAAATTTCGAGCATCATATTTCATCGAAAATACCCATTTTGACCGACCTCGAATCCGTTCGAATAATTTCTTTTGCGTAACATCTATACGTACGTCACATTAAAGGACCCTTATTACAGCCTTCTACGAAGTAGAGGAAGTATTGTAATCACGAAAAATTCCGGGTTTCACATTCCAACCGCTATCGAATGCAATTTAACGATATTTTTGCGTGACATCTGTACGTAAGGACAGAATAAAGGCCTCTTTCCCCAAACGAATTATAAAACTGATTTAAAATGGATTCAAAACAGAGTTTTCTTTTTCGTGGTGTCTGTACATATGTATGTATGTATCTCGCATAACTAAAAAACGAGTAGCCTCAGAACGTTGAAATTTTGTATATAGAACTGATAGAATAGTTGTGCACTCTGTTTTTAGTTGCAATCGGCCGCACGAAAAGTATACATATATACCCACTCTGTTAGTCGGCTCACTCAGCTCAGTTTTTTTATTCTTATATGTTGCTAAATCGCGCATTTTTTGCTTTAAAAATGATTAAAAGATGTTGTTCTTACCTTCCGGTTATGGTTTTGAGGCCTTTAGTTAATTTGCATGCAATATCTGTAGAATTATCAAAAATTTAAAAGTTGTTTAAGTTCAGCTAAGCCTAATTTTTTTTTTAAACCATAGCAGCCATATTTGTTTACATTTGAAACTTAGCAGAATAATAAATTAATTCTTTCTGTACTTTCAGTGTCTTTTTGCCGACTGGGACCAAAAGGAAACTTTTAGTTTAATGCATCGAAAAATCTGCCTTCTTGCTGGCTGAACTGTTTGTTTTTGCGCAGAAACCGTAATTTTAATTCTAAAAACTGCCTTTAAAATTGTTTTAACTGTATTTAGTGTTTAACTGTATTTGGTGTTTATGTTTTAACTGTATCTGGTGTTATGTTTTTCTGTATCTTTCAATTTTTAATGAAGATAATCATTTTTTTGTATTTTTTTGCCTTGCTGCGAAATGAGAACTGAACTGATTGAATCAGAAATAAATCTGTAATGAAATTCGAAATTTCAAATGGATTCAGTAGAGATTTTTTTCGTGACGTCTATAGAAGCGTACGTATGTATGTATCCCGTATAACTCAAAAACGAGTAGCCATAGAACGTTGAAATTTTGTATATAGGACTATTATAACATCTAGTTGTGCACCTCTCTTTTTTGTTGCAATCGTCGGAAGCAAACGTGTGTGTGTGTGTGTGTGTATATATATATATATATATACATGTACACCCATCGTCTTAGCCGGTTCGGTGAGCTTTTTTAAATATATATATATATTTTATTCTTATATGTTTGTTGGTAAATGGTGCAGTTTTTGCTTTAAAAGTGATTGAATTATGCTGTTCGTATGTTCCGGTTAAGGTTTTTATGGCTTTAGTTGATCTGGATGCAACAGTTGTAGAATTATCAACGTCTTAAAATTTAAGTGGCAACAGGCCTAACATTGCCACCATTTGTTTACGTTTTAAACTCTTAGTAGAATAGTGAATTTAGTCAGTTTGTGCTCCAACTTTAGTGTATTCTGGCCCAGTGGGGCCAAACGTTAACCTTCAGCTTTGTGCATAGAAAATTTGTCTTCCCTGCCCGTTGGCCGAATTGCTAGCTTTGGCGCAGTGTTTTATAACTGTTTTTAACTGTACTTAGTGTTTCAGGTTTTTCTGTATTTTACAATTTTTAATGAAGATGTTTTGAGTTTTTAAATATTTTTGTCTTGTCGGAAAGTGAGAACTGAATTAATTGTATAAGATATATACCTCAAATTAAATTCGAGGAAATAAGTTTAAGTGAAATGCAGCAGAAAAATGTGTTTAATGTGAAAAATGTTAAGGCCATAGAAGGAAGTTATGTGGTGTCCACATCAGATAGTTTCTAAATGTCGTCACAAAAATATACACACAGGTGCCAAAACGGAAATTTCCAGAGGAGAAGAAAAAAAAAAAAGTGAAAATCCTAGCATTTCCGCTGAGCTTTGGAGTTGCGGAAGTGCTTTTAGTCGGCCGCTTCCTGGTTGCAAACTACAATTCTAATACAAGAACTGTTCGCAATATGCAATGCTAATTCTGGTGCGAGACGAAAGTGATTTTGCCATCAACTTCCGATATTTTAGTGTATCGAGCATTTTTAAATTACGACTACAGAAGTTGTCTCTAAAATTCAGTTTTTATTTTCCTTTAAGTTCAACGGTCAAATGGAACTATTCCTTTGACCGAGCATAATGAAGTAGCTATCAAACGAAGTACGAATAACTGAACAATTTTATGAGTTCACTAGTATGCTTTGCAATAACTAAGAGCATAACAGGAATTTAATTTATCACAATTATTATTATGAAGTATGCAGGATGTAACAAAACTAATGGTCACAAATTCAAAGGATGATAGAAAATGGCAAAAGTAAGTTTTCGTAATACAAGTGCGATATAATCTGAAATATGAACGCTGAAACCCAGTGAGAAAGAAGAACACGGAGAACAGAAACATTTTAACCATGGATATTTACATAAAATAATGTTTGATATTTACAACAATTGTTCAGATGAATAGCCATAAACTTGCTTATCAGATTTCCTAGATGATAAAGTTGTAGAAAGAAACATTAGGATTTTTTTTTTTTTGGAAGCATCCTACGGACCTCTGGAATACGCGCCCAGCGTGCTGACCACTACAGCACGAAGGCATGGGAAGAAGGCGGGAGAAATACCTCATGTACTCCCCCTTTTAAAGGGCGAATGGGGTTCAGGGGACCCAATCGCCAAATCCCGGTGGTGGAGAATCATCATCCACCACCTTTTCAGTTTGGGCGCCAGTGTAGAGTTATTAGGATTTTTTTTTATGTCAGCTCTATGAGGACGTGCGTTATTCTCCATTAAAACAAAAGTAGGGCTAACTGCTGCAGCGTACAATCTCACAATGGGTTCTAGGACTTCATCTCGATACCGGACAGCCGTCAACGAACCCGCGTAAAGATGTGCAGGTCGGTGCGGTATCCTAATGAAATCCCTGCCCACACCATAATGCTTCCGCTTCGGAATGCGTGATGTTTTGGGACTGATTGCGTGTTCGTTGCTCATGCCATATCCTTATACGCTTGTCATCTGGCTCCAGAGCAAATCTGGACTCATCAGTAAACATGACATTGCCCCAATCAGACACATTCCAATTGACATGTTCCCGGCACCACTGTCATCGTGCCCCTCTTGATTGGAGGAATAGAGAAACACAAACTCGAGGTACCCGGGCGCATATAAGCATTCTGTACCGCGCCACGCACATAGGGAAAATTTCCTCCTCATGATTGGATATGGCCTCTAATGACATCCTTTGTTCTACGTTTAGGAACGCCTTGACTTTGCTTGGGCTCGAGGGTACACCTCCATACCGTTTGTCTTATTTTAATAGCAGCACCGAAGAGGTTATTATGTGTACTATACTTTTCTTGCTATGAAGTTACACTCTTTGCAATACTATAGTGTGGTGAATTTAATATAAAAAATATAGTGTTTTTTTCCCCCTAGAGACAAAAAGTATTATTTCATGTTCATTATATATCCATTCTCTACAGATGCAATCTCCGAAACATGAGACAAATCAGTTTTCAAAAACTACGTTGGGAGCTAACGTAGTACACAGTACATTCACAATATTTATAATGAGTCTGAAAAAGTAAAATTTATTTTTGAAGTTAGACTTCTATAGGTTTGGAACCGAGAAATAGGATGCGTATTTTAAATTGAATAATATTACTTTATAAATATTGCCCCTTTTTTTTTAAATGTGTAACATCTTTTATATCTTTACAGAAAAATAGTGTTTGTCAGAGAAGGAAGTTTCTTTTCTTATATACGTGCATGAAATTCAGCGACAATACTGAATGCACTTTTTTCTTTCATTTAAGGCAACAGAACATTAGAAATGATATGGACACTAACATGGATATAACATTACATTTGTAAAGGAAATATTTTCTGCAATGTGAAAGAAACAGAATACAACAAAATTGCAATAATAATAATGTATATTTAATAGCACACAGTGCTTTTACAGTTGGATCGAGATCATTGCGTTTTGGTTTTTGTACTAAATTCACGAACTAAACTATTTATATAATCTAAGCGCTTAAGATTGTTTCTGATATTAACAGCATCTTTGAAAGATTTTATAATTTTGCTATCCCATGAAACAGAAAGCCATATGCAGAACGCTGTAGCTAAATTTTTGCGTTTTAAAGAAAACAAACGATAATTTTCAAGCTTCCGTGTCTCTCATACGCGTCAATGAAAACAAAATGGTAAGAACCCCACCTAAACATTATGACGCCAAGAGAAAATGATATCATCGGAAAGTATGTCCCATCACAAGTACGGATTTTTTCCTATGCGCGTGGCGCGGTACAGAATGCTTATATGCTACCCGGGCGTACAGTCCACTCATATGTAATTTTCGGCGTACAGTAGCTGCAGATATCGCCTTACCAATAGACGCTGTAACCATAGATGTCACACGTGTAGAGGTCGCTCTGCGATTCCGCTTGGCTACAATAGCAATACATCGATCTTCCGCGGGGGTTGTAACCCTTGGGCGACCGTCTACGGGCCTTCGGACAATTGTCTGTGTGGCTTGGAATTGTTTCTATCAACGTGAAATTACAGAATGATGAACGCCGTAGAAAAGAGCAACATCTGTGATCGACTGTCCTGCTTCAATGCGCCCCACACCACGCCAGGACTCAGAATCTATTAGCACTTACAATCAACTTCTGTGACCCTTGATAAAGCTGGCTTCTTATAAGACTGCCTTTTTTGCATATTTCTTGACATAAAAGCGTGACTGGCTGTTACCTAAAATATTTGCATACTTCCATCTACCTCTGCAGCATATTGCATTTTATTCAATTTTGATTGGCTTCCGGAAATTAGCACTTTCCTCTCCGTGTTTAACTTTTGGAAGTGAGTGTATATATCCTCTTAGCCGGCCCTCGTTTTCGTAATCTTTGGTTGCAGTCGTATACTTCCAATTGCACAAGTGTTTTAAATGACGAAAATATTCATGTTTGGACAATTTGAAATTTAAAAAATAACAATAATTTTGGACAAATAACGAAATCTAACTTTTAATGCGGTCTCCCGGTTCTTATACTTTGGTAAAGTTTTTTTGGTATACTTTTGGTAAAGTTATTTGGTAAAGTTTTATGCTATTTATGAAAAAATAAAAATTTTGCAGTTTTTGATATCAATTTCAACTTGCCTTGAGGGATCGCTTAATTATCGTGGAATAATTCGAGAAAATAAGTTTAAATGAAGTGCAGCAAAATGTTTGTTATTTAGTAGGCTGTATAAGGAACGAGTTACGTAAAATCTGTGTCCACATCAGATTTTGTGTAGCTCGTTTACTCGTGCATTAATTTCCGGCATCCAGCACGTGTTTTGAATTCGCAATTTTAAATTTCTACACTGTCATTAGTTATTTTAACATAATGCATTTCATGACATCACGTTTTTCGTGACTAAGCAGATGCAGAAGAATGGGTTGGAAAGGTGAAGGATGTTAAAAGAAAAATTAATATCATTCCATTCTATTCGGAACAACTCTTTTAAAACTAAAAAAATCAGATAAAGTTCGTCAGATAACTCAGTTCAAATTACAATCAGGCTAAAGCGAAATAACTTAACATTTAATGCTGCAAAATAACATGCTCCAGTCTTTTCAACAGAAATATTCAAACCTGCTAATCCGAAACAGTACCTGCAAAAAAACCTTCCACACCTAGAGACATCTGCAGGCGGCAAACGAATTAGGTTCCGCCCTACATTTGGAGGGGTGTAGATGCATTACTGACGGAGCGATGCGACTGTACTTTCCTAGCATAACTATTCGAAATGCATGGATATATTTGCTGGCACTGGGCGAGGCGATTCCGAGGATGGCGTTTTCCGTTACTTGAAAGACGTATAGCTATTTCGTAATATACCACTGAACTTCCAATTTAACGGAATAAATTAATTCTAAAAGCGTTATATCAGACATAATTAAAAACAACAAAAATGAAGTATTATTAACAATTTAACTTCACTTTCGAGCAGAATAGTTTGTAAAACATTTTCGTTTGGTTACATAAATTTAATAAGCATTCAATAGAATTGAAGAAAGAGAGGTATAAAATGGCAGTCAAGAACACTGTCTATAGAAGAACTTAAAAGCAATAACATTGAATTCAAATTCGCGTAAAAAAGGCGGTTGGAACTTTTTGTATTTTTTATTGCGCAATGTTTATAAATTAGGGATTACGGAAATTGAATCTGACACTAAAAGCACCCTTTCAATTAAGGCATGATGTTAAATCTTTTTGAATGAGCGCGAATTTTATTTTTGTGTTAAAAATTTCACGCAAAGGGGTAAAGAACATTTATTTTTAAGCAGTGTAATTCAGTTTAAAATAACTTTGATTTTTAGAATCAGGTATTTTATTTTTGGCAGATTACTAAAATGACCGAATCAAAAATGGAATCGGTAAGGCAATATATCTATCTTCTATCTATACAAAATAAAGAAGCGTTTGTCTTTTATACAAAAATAAAGTTTTATTCCGATCTTGATGAAATTTGGACCACTTGATCTTCGAAAGAGGAATGTGACTGTCTAATACGATTTCTCTAGAACTACCCCACGGGGTCGCAACTCTTTATATACTTATATTATACGCTAATTTAACAAACTTTTGATTAAAAGCTCAATGATTTAAAAGCTTTGTATTGCCAGTTTCGAAAGCATAAGGTATCCAAGTTTCAAATTTAATCAGAAAACTCGGTGATATAAAAGAAGTGTATTGCCACTCGGGAAAATGTAACATATGTATTTCTCTTTCGAATTCAATAAAGAAACTCAGGGATTTAAAAGGGATGTGTTAGTCTGCCCGAATTAAAATATTTTTAAGTGTTACCTTTCGGCCAAACGTAAGATATTTAATTTCTCATTGAATTTATATTGTTAATAATTACCAAACTAACAGATACAAAAACAATAAACGCAGATTCATTTTAATTATTATTTATTACTAGCTTGTAGAGTGAAATTATACTAGATGGATTCATTCAAGTTATCTCCCTCTTTCTCCCTATCTCTTTCTTACTCTCTATATATGATTAATGAAGAGTTTATGTACATATATATATATATATATTATTTTATTTCATTTCTTTCTTTCTTTTAGGGGGAGAGGGACAGTTCTATATCTTCCGTTCTACTGAGCCGATTGAAGAAATTCAAATTGCATTTTTCTTGTCTCGAAAGAGCGACTTAGGATACGTATTAGATTTATATAAAGCATTGCTCAAATATAGGTATTTTGACACAAAATCGGACTTTTTCTGGAATGACATGTCAATTTTTTTCCATATTTCGATTTTACGACTCAAATTATGCCAAACTGCCAAGTTTTGTAAAAATCACACGAGTAGTTTTTCAAAAAATTAGCTCTCAAAATTTTAGCTCCTCAATGTTAATTGAATTTGATATATATTTATTAATATCTCTTTTTCATGAAACATATATAATTCCTTCCTATACAGTTCGAAATTTAGGTTCCTTCCAAACAAAATTCGCCCATTTTTTATGATTTCTTTTTAAAATTTGTATTTTTAAATAATTTTTATAATTCAAAATTTTTTTCGAAAAATTTATAACTTATAACATTTTTACAATCGTCTTAAAGTAGATTTATTTCTAAGCATACCTGCAAAAAATGAGAGCTTTTTATTCAAAATTTCCGAAGATACACGTGAATTTATATATTGGCGCGTTTTTAAATATGGCATATTTGTTGAGAGCGATAATAACGAAAATGTGTTTACCCACTTTGTTAAAATTATTTGAAAGTAGAATAACGTGACTTTTTTTCCTCTTATCCACGACGTAAAATGGCAGGAACGATGTGACTTTTTTTCCGCTGCAAAATGGAAGGGAAGGAAAACAGGTTGCCGCATATTAAGAAGTTGGCCGAGTGAATTATTCTTGGCTCAAACTGAATAAAATTCGCCAAGTTAAATTTATGAATTTCTCCCTAAATTTCGCACCAAAATTTACAAAATTTAATAGTTACGCATAATTTGAGTCGTAGAATCGAAATATGGAAAAAAATTGCTATGTTATTTCAGAAAAAGTCCGATTTGGTGTCTTAATTACTATGTTAGAATGATGCTATATATAAATTTAATATATATCCTAAGTCGCGCTTTCGAGACATGAAAAACGCAATTTGATTTTCGTCAATCAGCTCAGTAGAGCGAGAGATATAGAATTGTCCCCCCCCTTTCTTTTGCGCAGTGTTCATGCGTATAACTCCTCCTTTGTATATGCGTATAACTATATCTAAGGTCTTATTACTAAGCTCGCCTGAACTTCAAAACAAGAAAAAGGTCGCTACTTACATAAAATTTCCAAGAACTACCCCACGGTGGGCACACTCAGAGCGTTTATGTTAGAACGGTTCACTCACGACATCCATCTTGCGCACACACAATATAAATATTAATATTTCTACATAGTTTCAATTTGAAACCATTGTTGATAAATTCCCCATAACATTAACTGTAATGCCGAGAGAGGGCGCTTCTTCTGTTTTATGTTAATGTGTGAGTAGAAGAGTTTGAGATGTCAACCGAGGTATACTGAACCTTCGATGCAAGTTATGCTGTTTTAATAAATAAATATAATGTGGCAATCTTTCTTTGTGATGAAAGAGAAGTTTTTAATCTTGAACCCTTTTTAATTATGGTGAACCAGGCCGGGAAGATTGTCGTTTGTTTCAAAATGCAATATAATTTGATGTTCTTCGAATGTGTTTCGATTTCATATAGTGTATGCCGATTGTGTTCGTTCTGAAAAATGAAAGTTTTCTCCTGATTCAATGAATTGGATACTCTACAATTGGATGTGAATTTGGGTAAGATTATTAAATCTTAATCTGCAACAAGGTAAGCTTCACTATTCTTTATTGTTAAATATGAATCTTATATTGCAAATTACTTCTAACTCCTCTTCTTAACGTTCTAAAATCGAAAGAGAAACTTAGTTAAAGAATATCAAGTTAATTTGAAAGAATAGAAATTGATTTCAAAATGGAAATAGCAAAGGCTAAACGAACTGCATTAAGATCTCTTACAACAAGATTAATTTCTAAAATCGAAAGTAAAATATTAGAAAATGAAATAGAAGAAGAAGAGTTGGAAGAACTTTCAGAACAACTAAATTTGAAGTCTAAACAACTAAAAGAAATTGATTCTGAAATCCAAAGTCAAATTACAGATGTTAAAGAAATTGAAACCGAAATTATTAAATGTGATGAGTATCATGAAAAATTGATTAATTGTACATGTAAGTTGAAAGTTGCTATTAATAAATGCAAACCAGTTATACAAAGAACACATCAACAACCTGTTAGTTTGTTAAAATTAGAAAAACAATTTGTTAAATTACCTTCATTATCAATAAGAAGATTTGATGGTGATCCTGCCGATTGGCAAAGATTCTGGGACCAGTTCGAATCTTTGATACACAAAAATGAAGATTTATCTAACGTTGATAAATTTAATTATTTACATTCATACTTAACTGGAATAGCCGCGAATGCAATTAAAGGTATTACGCTGACAAACAACAATTATGACGCAGCTATAGTAACTTTAAAGGAAAGATTTGGGAAAAGAACTTTAGTTATTAATTCTCATTTAACTAAGTTGCTGAATCTAACACCTGTTAGGAAATCATCAGATGTCTCTTTGCTTAGAGAACTGTTAGATACTTGTCAAACAGAAGTTCGTAATTTAGAAGCATTAGGGGTAAATTCAGAAACTTATGGATCTCTATTGTGTAATATACTGATTAAATTACTACCGCAAGATATTGTTCTAGATATTACTAAAAAATGCGAATCAGATGAAGATTGGAAGGTTTCGAGAATAATTAATATTCTAAAAACGGAAGTTGAAAGTAGGGAAAGAACATTATTTCTAATAAAGAACAAGCATTCAAATGAATACGAAACAAAATTCCAAACCCCATCAGGAAGAATTAGTGATACAAATGCAAAGTTACAAAACCGAAACACTTTCGTGAAGATTCAGAACACACCTTCGGCGATGTCATTTAGTACCGCACACACTATATGCATATTCTGTTCTGCGCCACACGATTCGTTTAAATGTAAAATGTCACCACAAAATAAATTAGAAATTTTAAAGAATACTAAACGCTGTTTTAAATGTTTCAGAATGTATCATATTAGTAAAAACTGTTATTCTAACAAACTTTCTTGTTTCAAATGTAAAAGTGGAAGTCATCATAGTTCCATTTGTTTGGGTAATAACCGAAATAATAATTCTGCAAAAATTAATCAAACGAATAAGCCTGAAGATAAATGTAAAGAATCACTGAACTTAAATTGTGATGCTGAGAATATTCAAATGTCAAATAATTCTAATTCTGAAATTGTCAGTTCAGTTTCACAGTGTAATGCTAGCATGACATGTTCAAAAAATGTTTATTTACAAACATGCACAGTTGTTGCGAAATCAGAGTTTAACTCTAAAATTGCCAGGATTCTTTTGGATAATGGATCCCAAAAATCTTTCGTAAATGAAAATTTAGCGAATATTCTTAAACTAAAACCTATTCGCTATGAGCTACTTTCTGTTTATTCCTTTGGAATGCAACAAGCAACACAGAAAAAGTATCCAGTTGTAGAATTCGAAATTAAAGCGAGGAATAACGCCCACACATTCAAGATCGAAACACTCGTCATACCATGCATCTCTGGCGCCATAATTTCCCCTCCGAATAAACAAATATCAGAATTTATGACTAATCGTCATTTGGAGCTAGCTGACTCATGCTACGGAAATAAATATTTGGATGTTCAAATCCTTATAGGATCAGATTACATCTGGGAATTTATTTTAGACGAAAAAATCGCAATTAGCAAGCATATAGGCGCAATAAAAACTGTCTTTGGATGGGTAATTACTGGTTCAGAATTTAGAAAAGAGGAAGCTTGTTCACAAAATATTGCCGTTATGAAGAACGCGGTAATAAATAATGACATCAGAACATTTTGGGAATTGGATTCTATTGGTATTTTGACAGAAAGTGAAGAATTGTCTATGAAAGATAAACAAATAATTGATCAATTTGAAAATTCTTTATCCTTTAATAACGGTAGATATCAAACTAAATTGCTTTGGAAATCTAACCCTGATGAATTAAATAATAATTTTCAAATTGCGAAAAGGCGTTTTGAGATTTTAAAAGCTAAATTGGATAAAGATATAGAAGTGCGTGAAGAATACACAAAAATAATTGAAGAACAGCTACAAAATGGAATTGTTGAAGTATATGAGAATAAAGATCTCGAATCAGGTTATTACATGCCCCATAGAGCAGTGATAAGACCAGATAAAGAAACTTCTCGCGTTAGAATTGTTTTCGATGCATCAAGTAAAGGAGAAAATTCTAAATCCTTAAATGATTTGTTAGAAGCTGGACCTAATTTAAATCCTAACATATTAGATGTTATTCTTAAATTTCGAGAACACAATATCGCTTTTTCCGCTGACATAGAAAAGGCATTCCTCATGATAAGTATTGCCGAGGAAGATCGTAAATACTTAAAATTCTTTTGGTTTCAAAATGATAATTGGAAATCGTTCAAAATTATGAACATGACACGTTTACCATTTGGGATTACTACCAGTCCATTCATTCTAGCAGCTACAATAAAACACCATATTAAAAAATACATCACTAAAAAACCCGAAAGTTATGAAATGCTCAATTCATCTTTATATGTTGATGATTTGTATTATGGAGCAAATACAGTAGAAAGGGCGTATCAGCTGTCATCGGATGCAGTAACTATTTTAAAGTACGCGAGTATGAATTTACGTAAATTTAATACAAATTCTAAGAAGTTAAAGGACATGTGGTTAAAAAATGGTTTATCCATGAATGATTCCGCTACACAAGCTAAAATTTTAGGTCTTAATTGGGATACAGAAAACGATTCTATTAGACTAGATTTAAAGTCTTTAGAATCATCTTTAATTAGCTGTGTGTCATATACTAAAAGAACAGTGTTACAAGTTGCAGCTAAAATCTATGATCCTACTGGATTTATATCTCCGTTTGTGATTAGAATTAAAATCCTGCTGCAACAAATTTGGGTAAAAGGTCTTGATTGGGATGAGCAACTTCCAAAAGATATTGAAACTGAATTTCAAAAATGGCTCGCAGAAATAACTCATTTACAAGGGATGTCGATTGACAGAAAATATTTTCAGAATGTTAATAGGCTAAATAGTGACATTTCTTTACATATATTTTGTGACGCAAGTAATAATGCATATGGAAGTGTAGCATATTTTAGATACATAAATAAGTTTGGTGAAATTAAAACAAGTTTCATCTTATCGAAAACTCGAGTAGCTCCTCTTAAAAGCTTAACACTACCCCGGTTAGAATTGATGGGAGCAGTTACTGCAGCAAGAATTGCAAAATATCTAACTAAATTATTTAATCATATTTGTCAACATGTATATTTCTGGACAGACTCACAGATCGTATTACATTGGATCAAAGGATCTTCTAGGAACTGGAAACCCTTTGTCTCCAATAGAGTTGCAGAAATTCAAACCTTGACGAATCCCACTAATTGGAAACACTGTAGCGGTAAAGAAAATCCCGCAGACTTATTAACCAGAGGTTTGAGCGTGAATTATCTGAAGAATTGTTCACTTTGGTGGTATGGTCCAGAATGGTTACAAAATCAGTGTACTAATTGGCCAATTCAACAGAATTTTGACATAGAGAACGATGAACAATTAGAACGCCGTACTAAGATATTTGTTTGTGACGTTATTGTGAAAAAAGATGAACAACTATTAGACATAAGAAAATTTAGTAGCGTGTTGAAATTTCTGAGAATTGTGGCATGGATCAAACGTTTTGTTGCTAAAGCAAGAAAACTATCAGCTAATAGTGGACCATTAAGTGCTTCTGAAATTCAGGATGCTGAAGTATTTTGTGTTCGCAAAGCTCAGATGGATTTCTTCACACCTGAAATTAAGGCACTTCAATCTGGCAAATCAATTTCTCCGAGCTCTAGTATATTCAGCTTGGCACCATTTCTTGATAAAAACCAAATTCTTCGAATTAAAGGAAGACTAGAAGGTACTGAGTATACAGTCGACGAAAAACATCCAGTTCTTCTTCCTAAAGACTCCAGATTTACTGAATTAATTGTAAAAAGAGAACATAACAACGTTCTACATGCAGGGGTGGCTACAACTTTAACAAAAATGCGACAGAAGTTTTGGATTCCTAAAGGCCGCCAATTGGTGAAGAAAGTCATAGGAAGCTGTCTGATATGTCGAAAATATGCAGCAAAACCAGCGAAACAAATGACAGCTCAATTACCCAAAGAGAGGATTACAGAAACACCACCTTTTTACGTTACCGGTGTGGATTTCACGGGTCCTGTTTACATTACATCTGGAAATGGGAGTCAGAAGTCGTACATCGTATTGTTCACGTGCGCCGTTACACGGGCATTACATCTGGAACTTGTTTCCAACATGTCTGCAAACAAATTCATTTTGGCCCTCCGACGTTTCATTTCAAGAAGAGGCAACTGTCGTACCTTTTATTCGGATAATGCGAAAACCTTCAGGTATGCTGCTAAAGATTTGCAATATTTTTACAGTATAATTAAAGGACAAGACTTTCAAAATTTTCTAGCAAATGAAGGCTTTACCTGGAAATTTATCGTTGAACTTGCCCCATGGTGGGGAGGCTTCTACGAGAGTCTTATGAAGAGCATTAAGGAACCTCTGAAAAAGATTTTAGGCAGAGCTCAACTAAATTTTGAAGAATTTATGACTGTGTTGACCGAGGTTGCAAATATTGTGAACAGACGACCTTTGACATATGTTTATAATGACTTGCATGAACCCGAACCGCTTACACCGGCTGATTTTCTGTTGATCGGACATACAATTGAATATCCATGTAATTTTGCTGAAATCCTGAATACTTCTCCAACTAGAGAAGGTCTACTGAAACGAAAACAATATCAAACAACACTTCTAAAACATATCTGGAAAAAATGGAAAAATCAATACCTTCTCAATTTACGAAATGCTCATTTCTTCGATACTCCTGAAAGTAAGAAGAATCTTAACGTTGGTGATATAGTTTTACTTGAGGGAACAACAAAATCTAAGTTCTTGTGGAATTTAGGTCGAATATTCAAGTGTTTAAAGGACGTGATGGTCTTGTTAGATCATGTATGGTGAAAACTAAAAGAGGGGACTTTAAGAGACCTGTGCAGTTAATATACCCTCTTGAACTATCAGACTGAAAATGAACTGAACTATCAACTTTTATTTAACATTTATAGTCTGTGTTTATCTAAATAATTTTTAGTTAATCACTTGAGTTAATTCTAATAATTTACTGTTTATAATTCAAGTTAATATTTACCTTTTGAGTAACTTTTGAATTTTATGCTATTAATTGTTTGTTGATTTTATAGTTTTTTTTTTGCTGCTTATGTTTGCATCAGGTAATGTATCTGATATTGATATGTAAGTAGTTTTCTTACATTTGTTATATATTTTTTGTATGCTGATATAGTGATAATTTTGTAAAAATTATCAGGTGGGGAGTGTTGATAAATTCCCCATAACATTAACTGTAATGCCGAGAGAGGGCGCTTCTTCTGTTTTATGTTAATGTGTGAGTAGAAGAGTTTGAGATGTCAACCGAGGTATACTGAACCTTCGATGCAAGTTATGCTGTTTTAATAAATAAATATAATGTGGCAATCTTTCTTTGTGATGAAAGAGAAGTTTTTAATCTTGAACCCTTTTTATCAACCATGTTACATGTTTCATATTCACTTCGCCATTGTTGAGTTTCCTTTATCAGTTTCTACTGCAATCGCTAGACATGCAGAATTGAAGTACACGGTGCATCAGTTTTTCATGAATATTTCGAAAACCAATGAGAAACTAGACAAAGTGGATGGCTATTTTTTTTAAAGCTGATTAATATATATGCATAGAGGATAACAAAGCAAAAAATAACTCTCCAAACAATCAATCGACAGACGGATATTAATTCCCAATACATATTAAGCTTATCCAGAAAATGCTTCCCGGCAACGTTTTCACCTTTTCGCCTATTGACTCAATAATGGATACAGAGTAAGTTGTGCATTACCCGAGAAAATTCTTAAATCCTCTTGAGCCTTTACGAATACTGCCACACAAGCTTACTTTAAATAAAGAATCCCCTAACATACTGTTACAAACATCGACCCGTCAAAGCTGTGAATCGAAACAAGGCTCACCGTGAAGAATATACTGCCGAACGTAGTACAGGCTACATCACGGTTTGCCGCTGTTAAATTATATCAATTCCTCGCATTTCGTTGATACCTACAGATACAAAAATGCTCTTCGATTTCAAGCAATTGTAGTTTCCCATTCGGCTTGTATTTACATGAAGTTAGAATGTAGCTGAAACTTAAAGTATTCATCAGCATTTATCAACGTTACTTTTAGTTAAACAACTCTAGGAAAAGAAGAAATTCAGATTAAACGGAGACGAGGCTTAGATATGATATTTTCTCAGGCTATCAGTAACGTTTCATTTTAACATAGTAATTTTTATTCTTTTAAATTTGATCAGTGAACATATAAATGAAGACTAATTCTTTAATTATTATCAGGTTTTTTTCCCTTTCTCTTATTAGGTTTTTAACATTAGTTTACTTTTTTTGGGGGGGGACTGCTGTTTTTGTATAATAATCGCGAACCGAATTTAGTGCATCCTTGTTCTTACGTAATTATATATTTTTAACGAACACTTATCATTATAAACTTAACGATTTAAGTAGTGAGCGCAAATACTTCGAAATAAAGAATCTTTGTTGTTAATTGATGACGGGGTGAGGGAAAGGGCAATAAAGGAAGATAAACATCTTAGCCTTTTTAAATGAACCGTCCTGAGAGCCGACATGCTTGCGTCACACAAGTGCATTTTGTCACTGGTTCTTGAGTCCAAGAAATTGTATGTTCTTTGCGCTATGAGAAACACTTAAAACCGTTTAATAAAATTTCAAGGTAATCAGAAAGTTTTCTTAATTTTTTTCCTAATCTTCTTTGTTATTAAGTAATGAAGAATATGTATGTATGTTTATATGTTCCTCGAATTGTGAAAAAACGGCGGCACATAGAGCCGCCAGATATTGGAAACACGGTCTCCACCCGACACATCTGCACCTTTCGGGGTTCAAATTTTGAATTTAGGATTTTTTTTCTTATTTATTTCATATTTTATGCGAATTAAAGGAACTTTTGATTAAAAACGCAGCAATATAAAAGGATTTGTGTTGCCACCCTGCAAATTGCGAGCTTTGCAGACTCAGCGATATAAAAGAAATGTGTTGCCATTGATGAAAACACAATATATTTGTCTTTTGAATTTAATCGCATTGCAGAAAATTCCGCATCATCTAGGGCCACCAAATTTTGAACACGCGTAGCTCTCCACCTGAACGTGTGCAATTCGTAACCAGGATTTTGAATTTATTTTATATTTATTTCATATTTTGTGCGAATTTACTATAAAAGCTTTGTACGCGTAAAATATGTATGTTTCAGTTTTAATTAGAAAACTCAGCAATATAAAGAGCTGTGCTGCCACTGGGCAAAACGTAAGATATTTGTCTTTTAAACTTAATAAAAGAACTCAGCGGTTTAAAAGGAATGTGTTGCCGCTGTCCATTATTTTTATTTCCCACGCACCAATTTGTTGCCGAAGCATAAGATATTTAATTTTTCTTTCAAATTTATTCTTTTGTTAATTAACAAACTAAGAGATTTAAAAGCAATAAATATACACTGCGCCCCCCCCC
>KK118615.1:592292-625606 GCA_000611955.2 Stegodyphus mimosarum | reverse complement strand
GGACAGTTCTGTGTCTCCCGTTCTTCTGGGCCGATTGACGAAATTCAAATTGCGTTCTTCATGTCTCGAAAGTGCGACTTAGGATATATATTAGATTTATATATAGCACTGTTCTAACATAGGTATTTTGACATAGGCGTTAACAAGGCCAAAGAGCGATCACTTTGTACACCAGGGTATTAAGTTCGAAGCCCCATGTAACTCCAAACATCGTATTTTTCACATGGCCAATTATGCGTGTTTTGCTCAAAGAGTTGACCTGCCGGCTTTGCTTACGCTCCGGGCAGAAAAGCATTGTGTACCCTCAAGTTTTGAGATAAAAGGTGCGAAAAATAAAATAATGTTTGTTTTCTACATAAATAAAACCTACAGATTTATTTGAGCTTTGTGAAGTTTTGAACCAAAATAATAGGAAAATAAACGTCTACTCTAGATTTCGGGCTCACCAGCGGCCGAGCGGTGAAGTCTCTGAACACTGGCAGTTTGGTCCGTGGTTCGAATCACGCGAATAGGCTGGCTGCATGACCGTTTTCGTGTTTTTTCCCATGTGTAACGTGTTAATACGAGCCAGTTTTCCTTTGGCATCCCTCCCTTCCGTGTAGTGCCTTAGGGCGGTACACGTAATAATAATTCATATCCTAGATTTCGGAAAACTACCCCCATCCCTTTAAATGAAGCCTCTTCATTCTATGTAAACCCCGGTCAATGTCAAGTACTTCATCTCGTAAACGAACATAAATGCTTATTACGCTTCTTTTCAAAAATATTCCCCAAATTCTCTGACATCATTGGCGTTATTCTACGCCCTTTTCATTTCATTTTCGTATTTTACGGACAGAGTTTTGTTTACGCTGATTAATAAATAAATTTACCTTTAAAAAAGTGATAATTTTTTTCTTTTTAAATCTGAAAGGTTTTCGGATTTTAACGTTCGCCCAAAAGGGTTTGTTAAGGTTTTTTACGCTCTCGCTGAGCTCACCAGTCTGCTGTTATACTCACTCCTACTAATCCATTTTTCGGCGAGGGATCTTAGCTTTTTTTTTTATTATTATTATTATTAAGCATCAATTTCTTCGCAGTTACGCCATATACAATTCAACAGCAATCCCGATTTAGCGTTGTGTTCGCATACATTTTTCTGTTTTTTCAGTCTTTTCCCAGTTCATCATATGAACGTTGGGTTTTCTTTCTAAGATAACTTCACAAAACTTTTTTTGTATCTTTATTATTAACGCTGTGTGTGTTTACTTATTAAATATTACTTTCCGTACGCTTACGCCACATAAAATTCCGATACACAGCTCCGCGCGTTTGGAGATAAAAACGTTTTGTTCAGTACAATGTTGCCACTGCTCGCTTTGAAATCTTTGGGTTTGTCAACCAAAAATTCATTAAAATTTTGCAAAAAATGAAATAGATAATAAAACAAATTCGAAATTCAAAATTTGGCCTTCCAGATGCCCATGTTCGAATGAAAATACCGTTGCTTTTCCACAATAAGAGAAAGATATACGCATTTATGCAGATTCCTCATTATTCAGTTTCTTTAAATATAATACAGGGCAATAAGATTTGGTGGCAACAATTTGAAAAGTGAAACAACGCATTTAAGTGTTTCGACGCAAAATGTCGTTTCAAGACTAATACTCTTTTCGGGACTAACGTCCTTTTTGGGCTAGAAAAGACTAGGTCTGGTTAATAAGACCCCGGCTTAATCAAGATTTAACTATTTTAGTTACATCAGTTAAATCATATAAAGCGAAGTTTTTAGTTACCATTTCTCTTTATACGAATTAACTGTGGTTTATTAACACAGTTTCTAATAACAGTAATTAACAGGAAAAATCAAATCTTTCAATAATTAAAACTAGCATAGTTACACAATTTTTGAAATAATTTCAAATAACATCTAGCTCTAGATTACTAAAACGAAAAAATTTAATTTCATGTTTTAAATACTTTATCTTGATTACTGATGAATTATACAACATTCCAGAACAACCATAATGACAAAGACCACTATTTAAAAGATACATTTAATACTACTTACAAGGAAGGCTATAAATATAAATGAACAACTGGAAATACGTAATATATGACATGCATATAAGATAAAATATTGAAAAAAAGTCGATTTTAATACCAGTAGCAGTATTTATACTGATTTGAACAAATGCAACAACCCAAGTCTTTAAATGAATGTAAAATAAAAGATAATAAAGTTTAGCGATCATGATCTAAAAATACAGATACTGACTGTAAAATGTGATCACTGATTCCAACTAACAAAATGAAAATTTGAAACATAAATGAAAGGCACATATCTGAAATTATTGTACTTATAAACAAAGCGAAGTTCTGAATAAATTTTTATATTAGTTTTTCTTTTATCAAGTTACACAGAAGTTTTTATGATTTTCCCAATGTGTCATGTGATACGAACCAGTTTTCCTTAGAAAGTTTTCCATGATGGCATCCATTACCCTTAGGCAGATAGCTGTCGTGTTCTTTGTTATAATCTAATAAATCCTAATCGAAATCACCTCTTTTACCAGAATTACTCAACCGTTACTCGGTGAACGTATCACTGTCAACATCTTAACTTTTATACGAAAGAATTGATGAGACTAGTTTAAAATAATGAGTGCCAAACTATTACAAACATTACCAAAATTATTATTTTACACTCATATGAAAAGAAGTCATTAATATTTTAAAATCTTGTTTAGAACAATTCTGTTAAAATTATAAAATGTGAGTCAATTAGATAGCTGTCAAGATATAATTAAGTCAAAGAGAAATATTTTGATATTTATCACCGTAAAATATAACATAAGTGACACTATGCACGTACTTAAAAAATGAATGATAATTATAAAATTTATTTAAGGATTATTACTGGGTGCTGTCGCAGTTCGATTTAAAATAGAAAGGTCAAAGCGCGATAACTTCAAATGGAAATCAGAGCCAAATGGTTTCAAGGCAACTCGATAAATGACTGCTATTCTCGTGAATTGTTCGCATATTATATGGGAAAAAGAAAAAAAAGAATTCCACTCCCTATGAGGTGCTTTTAATTTAAAGCATGGCTTTCCGAATTCGCCTCCGCGTGCATTTTAAAAAATGGAAAACTAAAAAAGGATTAATATAATGCCTGAAAAAGTGAACGGAAACAAGGAAACCCTTTTTTCCTCCTCCGAGAAGATTCGCACTTGAAAGCAAGCACAAAATATAATCCGGGGTGAGAAGAAATCTAAAAATAAGAATGGAGCGACGAGATTCGTTCCAAACTTCCATAATACGGTAACATCATTAGTGAAGCTTCGTGGATGATGTTTGCTAATAAAGGGCTTTCCCCTTTTACCGGATGTGATTAAAGCCAGTGCTTGCGAAAATAATTCATGCAGTTAAGAGAAAGAGAAAATCAGAAGAAAGCAATGGAAGTTTTTAATTGTTGAAAAAGATAAGCAGCTGTCGATTTTTCTAGAAATTTACACCTACAGTAAATTATCAATTATTCGAGTTTCCAATTAACCACACCCCATTTAGATAAAAAGTACTGTTTAAATGCAAAAGAGTAAAACAAAACTACTTACAGATTTTTTTAAGGAGTCATAATATTTAATGTCATAATATTTGGAAGTTGTATTTGTCTACAACAGTGATTCTCAACCACTGTGCAGCCAAATTTTAAAAATGCATATAGTAAAAATTATAATGGGTTTAATCTTAGTATACGGTACAGATGGGAGTTGGGGAAATCCTGAAAAAGCTCAAACAGCTTCTTATGAAATAGCTGAATTGATTGCAGTTAAATTAAAACCTCACAATGTGGCTGAAGAAATTATATTACCATCTTGAGGTGGATCAGCAGATATTGATTATTTGTAAAATATCACTTTCGAATGACACAATCCATCGCAGAATCAAAGATATGTCGCAAAATATTGAACAAAATACTGCAAAAACGCTTTCATATTCAAATTTTGTTCTACAAATCGATGAAGCAATACATATTACGGGAAAGCTCAATTAATTGCATTCGTTCGGTTTATTCTCGAAAATGATATAATTAATCAATTTTTATGTTGTTATGAGTTACCCAATTTTACAACTGGCAAATATATTTTCAATGAAATTATTTCATATTTGGAAGAAATTAAAGTTTCGTGGAATTCATGTATTGGCATTTGCACAGATGGTGCTCCAGCTACGACTGGACATCTAAAAGGATTTGTAGCACATGGTAAAGAACTGAATGGGGATATATTAGTTACCCATTGCTTTCTGCATCGAGAAGCACTTGTTACAAAATATTTGCCATCAGAATTGAAAATAGTTTTGGAATAATGTATTAATGGTTAATTATATAAAATTAAGACCATTAAAAAGTCGCTTGTTTAATAATTTATGCCAAGCTGTGGAAGCTAAGTACGAATTCTTGTTACTGCAAATGGAAGTAAGGTAGATGTCCAGAGGAAAAGTTTTATCTCGTGTTCTGGAATTAAAAGACGAAATGAAAATGTTTTTTGAACAAAATAAAAATTGCGATTTTGTTCATTTGCTGGAAGATAAAATACGGTGCGCTAAATTAGCTGCATTATCAGACATTTTTGTTATTTTTAATTACATAAATTCAAGTATGCAAGGGTCGAAAGAAAATATACTAAACTCAACAGACAAACTGGTGGGATTCCAAAAACAAATAACTTTATGGAAGAATAAAGCTCAGGAAGGCAATATGGAAAAGTTTGAGCCAGTCCCAAAAGATTTTAATAAAACTATTCATATGATCATTTGACAACATTAGAGGAGAGAATTATTCATTATTTTCCAAATGTAGATATAAAACAATTTGAATGGGTTCGTAATCTATTTGTTATAACGAATACTTCTGTATTTGAATTGCCGTTGAATGAAAATGAAGAACTAATTTCGCTTTCTAACAATTGAGATTTAATTTTAAAATATTCGGAAAATTCAATTAATTCATTTGGGTTAACAGCAGATGGGATTATCTCATGATGGCCAAAAAAGTTTTAAAAATATCATTACGATTTTCTACATCTTATTTGTGTGAATTCGGATTTTCAGTACTAACCAACATAAAAACGAATAAAAGATCGAGACTGTTAAATTTAGAAGATGATATGAGAGTAGCATTGTCATTTTTAAGACCCAATATAAATGAAATTATCAAAAAACATCAAGCTTAAATTTCTAATTAAAAGTATTCTTATTATTAATTTGTAATGAATCCCTTAATAAACGTACTGCTGTTTTTGTAGTGCATTTTATTTTATTTTAGATTTAAAATTATTATCATAAACTATTTTACACGGTGTATTATTGGTACGTAAACAACTTTTAAACCTATCTTTTTCTTTGTGTGCCGGCAAATTTTGAAATCGTTCAAAGTGTGCCGCCGCAACAACAACAAAAACAAAAAAAAATCACTGATCTAGGCGAACGAGCTGGCTACATGGGCGTTTTCGTGGTTTTCTCTATGTGTAACGTGCATACGAGTCATTTTCCCTTAGAAAAATCCTCAAATAAATTATTAGCCCCTTATACAGATAGCCTCGAGAGCTTTGCCATAATCAAATAAACAAAGTCAAAACTGTTTTCGTCTCTCCCAGTTCTGTTCCCCACCAACGGCCAAGCAGTTAAGACCACTGAATACTAGTATTTGGATAAGGGTATATGTAGTATACAATTCGATTCCTGCAATATCAGCATACTGTGAAACAATTTTTGGCGTCTTGTCAACTAAATGGAAAAATGAACAAAACAGATGTTCCATTAAATTTTTTTTAGAAAAAATGAATTATTTATCTATTTTAATTTGGAAGAAAACTGTTTAGAATATGCCGAAATAATAATAAAAAAATTAAAATATGTGCGAAGTGATGCACATTTTCTAAAGTTTGCAAAAAATAAAAAAATATATAATTAAAAAAAAAATAAAAGTTTAGTTTTCGTTTTAAAAATTTCAAATATATTTTTTAAATCTTTCTGCATCTTTTAATTGAATTTTTTTTAATTCTAATGATTGTTCTAATATTGCACTTTTTGTGTTTAATGAGTCGAATCATTAATAAATTACTACAGTAAAGTATTTCAATAATTTTCGAGGTTTTAGGCAAAAATTCGTTCACATGAACATTAATTTTTAAAGTATACTCGGATTTCTAACAAAATAATAATAAAAGGAACAATAATAAATATAGGTATTTTGAAACGTACTTTATTAAGACTGGACAGAATTGGCAAGCCTAGGTTTTATACCTTTTAACCCACAATACAGACTGAGTCTTCAAGCCAAAGAATATTGTTGCGTTATACGGGTTCGTCGATTTGAGAGTATCCGATGAAAACACGATGCAGAACAATAAAAAGCACAATTTATTTACAAGAATCACTATTTACAGAACAGTTCCGAAATTTCCTTTAAAAGCGTCGAAAATCTACAATAAATACGCTGAAACAATCAGCAACACAGCTTCAGGCTGTAACTGTAAAGGTAGCTTCACGGCAACACTAAACTTCTAATAAACACCGTGGAACAATCACCAATACACTGTCAAGCTATACTGTAAAGGTAGCTTCGCGGCAAAGCACTATCTCGATCGCTTTCCGTTCACAAAACTCTCGCGTAGCTTAGCACTCACAGTAAGCAGCTATTCTCACAACGCCGGCTCTCAGAAACGCAGGGGTTTATATAGCCTTTCCTTGGGTTCCACACGTTTCGAGAAATATCTCGACAGGAAGTTATTCTAGAAGCTTACCGATTGGACCATGAGATATCGCCAATTTGGTCGCCAATCTGGCAACCCTCCCATACACTCTTTTATGGCAACCCTAGTGCTATGCCGGAAAGCTTACATACAGGCGCAACCGCCGAATTTTTCGCAACAATATGAATAGAGAAGCAGGAAAGCTCTCATAACCATAATGTAAACCAGCCTCCAGCGACTTTCGAATCGAACACGTAAATGGCGAAGCAAACGCGCAGGGTGATGATGCAATTCATTCTACTTGAAATGCTAGTGTAGTACGAAGCATTAATCTGCTATTTGAGAGTTTTAGTTTCCTGTTATTTATATTTCGAAATTTCTATTCTGCAGTGTGCTTCGATCACTCTTCTAAATACTGACCAACGTCCTTGACAGCTTGGTTTTAGGCGAATGGCGAAGCAGGCGGTTTTCACCCCTCAGCTGGTCGAGCCTCGGGAATGAAATCAAGCTAAGACATAGGTAGAATTACAGCTGGTTGTTACTAATAAGAGATCACCCCCCGAAGGTCGACGCACATAACTCCATGAAGCTACTGGCTAGGATCTATACTTAGTCAGTCTCGGCCACGGGGGTATATAATCGGTCCTCCACAGTGACTAAAACCATCGTTAATTCGATGGTAGGGTCAGGCTTGGCAGGGACCGTACTGGTACTGTCTTGATCGCTCCTTCGGCTGTGGTGGAGCTTTATGAGTTGATGGTTTGGTTGTTCGAGAGAAACAACCCCACTGATGGAGTAGCATTTGGTATCTCACTATTGTATCGCGGCCCTTTCCTGGGGACGCCCGGAATTTCTCTTCGACTTCGTTAACAGCCGGAGTGGTAACCCGTTGATAGCAGTGTCTTCACTCCTTCCCTCTAAGTGGGTCGTGGAATGCGAGTTATGGTCGTACCATGGAGGTGTCGTATCGTTGACTTGGCTTTGTTTCAACTTGCCGGCTCGACTAATAAGGTTAGCGACCCCTCGGATCGCCCCTGGCGGGGAGTATTAGTGGGTACTAGCCTAGGTGTGAGCTCCTCTGCTGGCTTTCCTGTCCCAATTAATAAGAGACGATAATTAGGATAATTTAATGCTTCCAAAGACGTTTTCGAGCTCCCTCACTGTGGAAAAGAATTCGGTAAAATTTTTATTGGGGTTAGTGTTTTCAACTGTTTGAGAATAAGATATTTAGCTTTTAAGATAGGAGCAAATTTATAATTTCTTCTGTTAGATGCTATTTTGTTTCTTGTCAGAAGGAAGTTTTTAGAATCGTCCATTTTGTGGCTAGCATTATTATTACGTTGAAAATTGGTGGATTTGATGAAGTTTCCTTTTTAGAAATTTTGGGCAGCCAGGCTTAAAAGTAAGGCACAGAATTTGCCTTGTATAAGAAAACTTCATAATAAGATACTTTCAAATGTTTCTGATTTCTTTAACAGTCTGGAATATAAGTTTAAACTAAAACGTTTCCATTTAATCATTGAGATTTAACGTTTCCATTTAATACATGAGATTTTTATATTACCTTCTCATGTTATGAAATGGATTTTTAACGAAATTAAAGCTGGCAATTTAAAGATATTTCTAACATTAAAGAAATAAGAATTAAAAGTTTTAGGAAAAGAATTCATGTTTCTTAATCATACAATATAGCGCTCAAAATGCTTGAGTTCAAGTGCTGAGTGAAGCAAATGAGCAGCATAAGGTTCACTAAATATATCCTCCTCCTCCAGAATCTCATAGACCAGTATGTCAGCGAAATTTGCGGGGTTGTTCCTTACAGATCTGTCGAAGAAATTTTTATTTATCCTTGTGATGAATTCTTTACAGGATTCTATATTCAAATGTGAATGCAGGCTTCTATTTCGAAAGAAATGGGAAACGTTTGTGATGATCCCTAGAGCCTTGCTTTGGAGAGCCAGAAGTTTTTTAATGTCGTTTTCGCTGGCGTTTATCAACGCAGGGAAAGCATACATAACACTAGGTCTTATGCTCGACACGCAGAGTCTCCTCTTCAGATTTAATGTGAATCTATCACTTTTGAGAAGCGAGAAAAGCCTAATCATCATCCTTCCCCCCCACAAGTTAGTCATATGGCTGGCCCAGGTAAAGACCTCGTTTAGAGTGACTCTCGAATAATTGGCATTATTTTCTCTAGGAACCTGGGCTCCGAAGAGCTTTGGTTCTTTCTTAATAGCGTCTCTTTTGCGGAATTTTCTGATTAGAAAAATTTTTGTCGTCTCATGCTGAATGCTAATTTTCTACTTGTTGCACCAGCTCTCGATGACAGGGATTTTTTCCTGAATTTAAACAGTGCATGATCTAGATTCCTGGACAATTAGCTAGTTGATATCATCTTAAAATTAGGGAAATAATTCACATAGAGGATATAAAATATTGGTCCCAAGACTGACCCCTGGGGGATTCATGCTAGGATATTTTTCACGCTGAAAACTGCTTTCCCGTGTCTCACCGTAAAAATAAAGAAAGATTTGATCATCAAGAACAAATGTTTAGATAAGTCCAATTTGATTAGCTTGTAGAGAAGACCCGGATGCCAAACGTGGACAAATGCCTTAGTCACGTCTAACATCAGGACAGCGATACTCATTTTATTATGTATAGCACAGCCGATGAATTCGGCGAGACGAACAAGCTAACAGCTCGTGGAAAGTCCTTTACGAAATCCATGTTGATGGAGGCATTGAAGATCACTTTTTATCCTGTAGTAAATTAACCTTTCAGAATCTTGCTTAGCAAGGATAACAGGCTAATCGGGCCTGTAGTTAGTAGGGTTGTCATGCGATTTACCGGATTTGGGAATCATAAAAATTTTCGCATGCTCTCAGCATGAGGAAAATAATGATTGTGTAAGCACGCGTTCAGAATACTCGTTGACTTAGAGTTCATCTTGAACGCCATGTTTTTCATCATAAGGTTATTAATTGCCTCACACCCAGGGGCTTTCTTGGATTTGAGAGGCCTAAGAATGTTATTCACATACGGGGAAGCGAAGTTTTGAATGTTCATCACACTGGGTGAATTACGTAATTTCATTTTGGAATTTTCCAACTCTTTTATACCGATAAAATTCAGAAAGTCAGCATTAAAAAAAGAAAAAGTTAAGTTTTATTCAAAATTGCATGGAAATGATTTAAAAAATATTGGGCTTTATATTCGAATTCAGTTCCGGGCTATAGCGCTTTTCCTACAAATTCTTAAAGCGTAAGAACACTTTTGGAAGCCATTGTCAATACGATGAACATAAATCATTATTATGCGGATACTGTGAGATTAATGTACCATATATTAACGTGAAATAAAATGAAATACAAATATCAAATGATTAAACACCAGTTGAATCTTCATAAATATTTCTGCGAACGTCTACAGTAAATTAAGACAATACAGGTCAAATAAATTTTAATAAGAAAAATTAAGCTGAAAACCACTAGCGGTGAGAGAATGGTATTTGTACGGTTCAAGTTTCATTAATCCAATAAATTCCAGTTATTGCTGAGAAACATTTTCTTTAGTTAATGCTAAAATTTCAAAACCGAGAGGTTTTGTTATCCACCGGGAGATGACAGTATATTCTTTTTGTTTTGAACACTGATTTGTGGTTGTTGTTGTTTTGCCTAATCTTGCTTAGCGCAAGCCCACGAAATTCATCGTGGCAAGGAAGGAAGATTGTGCTTATCGCTGACTAGAGCCTTGGGCACCGTACAGCTGACAGTACGATTTCCACCCAATTCCGCCCCCCCCCCTAATTTTGACAGAGAGCTCTCCGGGAGACGGGTTCGAGAGTCTCCCATCCCTCTTCCCTTATCAGCGATTTCTCGAGAAGGCTTCTGGCTCACAGCATATTTAAAATGCCTCTATGCCACACAGATACTATATATTTACAAATATTCATACTTTCTCCGGGATTCGAAGCCGAGCCCTTCGGTACTCCAATCAGAGTCCATGAGGCCGCAAAGTTAACACACTGGTTTTAATTTACGTAACCAAATTAACGTTTTCCTAGGTTAATTTATATGTAATCAGTAAAGTGTAAATAGTGTTGTTTTTCTGTTAAATATAATATGGGTGGTTTGGTTAATTCAGGCACGGCAAAGCACTCCAGGGCTATCTGCCCTTGGGTAGATAGCCCTGGAGGAAAGCTTTCATGGAGGATTTTCTAATGGAAAATAGCTTGTATACACAATTATAATATGGGTTATCCCTCCTTTAACTGCTCTCGGATTAACCGTGTCTCCGAGTTAAACTAAACGTTGCACCCGGTACTACTATGGTAAACCCACAGTTAACCATTAATTCGTTCTTTCTCTCTGTATCTAACATATAAAACGTACACAGTGGAAACACGTCCGCACATGAATCAAATAAAAATAACGACATATACATATGATTGCAGAAAGTGTTTTAAGTAGCAGTGTAATTATTGCTCAATAATTTTAAAAATTACGTGAAAGCGCGCTGGAGATTTTTTCAACTATTTTTTCCTTAACCCTCTCTATATCAGTTTCTGAAAGCATTTATAAACTCGCACGGAGAAATAATTTACCACACTTCATATATTCACAAAATACCTCCGTGATCCCTCTCGCCGTATGAAAATTCTTCCTGTCACTTTTCAAACTTTTACGCATCTTTCCCATATTTCTTTGTCTACTTCCTTCATTCTGCGCTGCCTGATTACTTCGGATTCCTTTCGTTGTACATTCATATATTGCTTATACCGCACAAGAAAAGATGCCGGAGATCGCTTATGAAATTAAAATTGATTTTTCTGCTTTGAATGCTTGACTTCAAAGATTCAAGAGAGAAATGGTGACGCATATTAAATCTGCAATGGCCAAGCCTAAAACGAAATAAAGACACGTGGGATGAAAAATGCTTTGCCTCGTTTAAATGCAGAGGACAGAATGATAAATATCCCTATTCTGATAAGCTACTGCATTATTTTTATATTTATTTACTAATAACCAAAGAAAATATTTGTACTGAATAAGATGAATCGCTGATATAGAGACAGCTCCTGATCACGGCCGGCACTAGGCGCTTTGACACTCGATAGAATCGGTTACAGACACAAAAACATTGCGGATGAAAACGTCGCCGAGAAAACAACGCAAGGAGAAAACGTCGTGGTACAAAAACATGGTGAGAGAAAAGAAACATCGCATTTCTAAAACATCGTGGCACAAAATATCATCTTCGAAAATAAAGCGGTTCAAAAACTTCGCAGTTTAAAAACATCGTCTTTGAAAATATCGTGGTAAAAAATAAAGTACCTACAAATCATCGCGTGACGATAACATCACACACATGCATTTTTCAGGCTTTAATAATTGTAAATGGATATTCGCCTAATGATTTGTGAGCGCAAGAAGGAAAGAAGGATAGTTTTTACTTTCATATTTTTTATTAATTAATAAATTTTAAAAAACAGAACAAGAAATTTAAACAAAACAAGAAATAATTTGCACTATAAGAGTATCGAATTAACCAAAGTGAAGAAAATAACCTCACAGTTATCTTAGCAATTTTTTTATAGATAAAAGTCGTGCAGTCTTCCCTTTTCTATTCTTTTTAAGACTATACTTTTTATGAAAAATTACCAGTAAAGCATTATAAAAAATAATTTATTAATGACCTTTGTTTGTTAACTATGTCAGTTTAAAATTCTATTAAACGCTATAAGTTGTATTATTTTTCTATGCTTATAAGGTATTTCTCCCGCCTTTGCCGCATGCCTTCGTGGTGTGGTGGTCAGCATGCTCGACGCGAAAGATCCGCGGTTCGATTCCCAGAGAAGGCGTTGCTCATTTTTCATGTCTTCTGCTTCGAAATAACCTAATGTCTCTACATGCTTAAGTTTCCACTTTACATTTTCAACAAATATTTATTAGTTAATAAAAAATATGAAAGTAAAAATTATCCTTCTTCCCATCTTCGCTCACAAATCATTATGCGAGTATCCTTTTACAATTATTAAAGCCTGAAAGGCATGTCTGCGATGTTATCGTCATGCGATGATTTGTAAGTACTTTATTTTTCACCACGATACTTTCAAAGACGATGTTTTTAAACAGCGAAGTTTTTGAACCGCTTTATTTTCGACGACGATATTTTGTACCACGGTGTTTTAAGAACTGCGATATTTTCTCTTTGCTTTATTTTCTCCGACGATGTTTAGTTCAACGACGTTTTCGTCCGTGATGTTTTTGACACAATGTTTTCGGCAGACACTGTGCAATCGCTGTAGCTTCTAAATTTCACCGCCCGGTGCAGCCGCACTGGTCCCCCCTCCCCGCTCTAGCACCAGGCCTGCTTTGTATTATAACCACGGGGAGATAAACCGAACTCAGTCTAAAAAATGTTAAGTTTGTTTATTGTGGAACAATGGGGAAATTATTATCCCAAACCAGCAGCCAGCGTAAAATAACACTGTCAACGGAAAATATTAAAAGGAACAGCAAATCATGTTGTAGAGTAAATATGTTTTTTTGATGCTGGTGATGTTAAAAATCTGAAGTGCCCTCACCAGGACTCGAATCCTGGTCCTCTCGAATATGCGTCGAGTATGCTTCCAAATTATACCACGAAGGCATGCGGAAAGGAGACAGAAAATGCCTTATTATGTTACAGTACTTAGAAGTTGTTTCACCGAAAAAATTACGCTATAAAAAAACTGCGTAATCCGAAATACAATATAAATTTTAGTATCCTCTACAAGATACTATCATCGATCTTAGAAACCTGATGTGTACACCACATGACTTCCTTGTACGGAATATTAAATTATATGCATTTTTTCCTGCATTTCCTTTAAACTTATTTCCCCGAATTTCATTAGAGACATATTTCTCATTCAATTAATTCAGTTCCTACTTCGCGACAAGGCAAAAATACATAAAATAACTTTATTAAAAATTGAAAAATATAAAACATCAAACACAGTTAAAAAATTTGTACAATTAAAATTAGAGTTTCTACGTAAAAACAAGCAATTCGGCCATCAGGCCAAGTTCGCAGATTTTCGATGCACAAAACTAAAAGTTTCCTTTTGGTCTCACTCGGCAAAAAGACAATGAAGGCCAGAAAGACTTATTCTACTATTCTGCTAAGTTTCAAATGTAAACAAATACAGCTGCTATAGTAAGAAAAATTAGGCTTAGCCGCACTTAAACAACTTTTAAATTATTGCTAATTCTGCAACTATTGCATGTAGATCAACTAAAGCCATAAAAACCTTAACCGGAACATAACAACAACATAATTCAATCACTCTTAAAGCAAAAAATGCACAGTTTACCAACATATATATATAAAGAAAAAAAAAAAAAAGCTGAGCTCACCGAGCCATGTCATAGAGTTAAGTATACACTAGTGTGCAAAAATTAAGGGCGAGACGGTTTTTTCAACATAACTGTGTGCAAAAGCTTTCCAAATCAACACATTTAATACCGTAAGATCCCCAATACGTAAGGACATGAGTAATGTAAGCAACACTTACTAAAAGAGAAATCAGAGGGATAAAAAGAAGCTTTATTGAAAAAGTAGCATGGAGCGCAATGCGATTGAAGGCCGAAACATCCCTGTGATGGGTGTCCAGCAAGAAACATCCGGTCTTTAATAGGGGATATGATCTCCCCTGACTGCTAGGCAGGTTTCACATCATTTGTGCATGCTGGATATGTGGTTGTTAATGAGCTGTTGAGACACTGCTGCTCGTTCCTCTTGTAGCACCAATCGCAGTTTCGGAATCGTTACTGGCGATAAGTTACGTGCTGCCACGGGTCTCCCTAGTAAGTTCCGTACATGCTTGACGGGATTTAGATCCAGAGACCTTGCCGACCAATCCATGTGTTCAATATCTTCACTCTCCAACAGCTCTTCGACAGTAACTGTGCGATGAGGTGGAGCGTTGTCGTCCATGAAGAAGAACTGAAGACCCATAGCCCTTGTGAAAAGACGCATGTAAGGAAGAAGAACCAGGTTACAATAGCAGTTCCAGGTGGCGAACCTACTTGGGAGATATGAAGGTCGGTCCGGCTACCAAGCATTATGTCTGCTCGAACGAGAACTCCGCGACCTCCAAAACAGTCCCTTTTGATGATGTTGAAGGGGTTATTGCGTGTTCCCCGCTCTGTCCAGATGTGTATGTGTCTAGAATCGCAACTCAGACTAAATCTGCTCTCATCTGTAAAGAATACTCGTCCCCATTCATTGTCTCTCCAATTCCGGTGTTCCCGGCACCACAGAGAACGCCTTCTCCGATGGGCAGGCGTTAGAGGTACACACCGTACAGGGCGTCGTGCAAACAGACCACCACCGTGCAGTCTTCTGGCCACGGTAAAACGCGATATCGGTCGTCCAGTCGCCTGTGTCGTGTGTCTAGCGATTTCTCCCGCTGTCTGCCGCCTGTTTCTTCTGGCCTGTAAGGCAATATACCGGTCATCTGCGGGTGTGGTTCCTAGTGGACGACCACTACTAAACCCCCGGATAGCTGTTCCTGTAGTTTGAAATTGTCTCCAAAGTCGTGAAACGATGCTGTGAGCAATTCCGAACTCTGCAGCCACATTTGTCACACTGCGGCCTTCCTCCAACTTCCCAATGATTCGACCTCGGGTAAAAGCATCCAGATGTCGTCTAACAGATTGATTATTCGCCATTTCTCGCCGAGGCAGCAACTCGGTGTGATTTTAACTGCTATACGGCGTGCAATCTCTTTGCCAGAAATACTGATCTTACACCGACAACATGCTTTATACTACTCAGACACTCCCCCATTACGTCTACCTGCATTTCTGGGCATGTGCTACCGTACATCACCTTACTTAATCTCCTGATTGGTCTTTCCGTCCGCTCTGCCTCTTCGTTCAGCTGATATGCTAATTTTTCGACTTCGTCCTTAATTTTTGCACACCAGTGTATAGTCAGATATATGTATGTACACAGAGAGAAAGAGAACAGAAGTCTTTATGAAAATTTGCTATAAAAAATCGTAGAGTTAGCCGATAACATGAAAAATGTATTTTAAAATGAATGCGGCAGTCAATAGGTATTCTTTAATTAATAAAAAATTATGATAAAATAAATAATAAGGTACTAAGAAGACTACTTCGTATAAAATTTTACAGATTAAATCAACAAGACAGATATAACAGATTAAATATACACATTGTTGCGTGCGTATGGATTGAATGCACACAGAACAGATGATAGTTTGATAAAATTTATTTTCCCAAAAGAAACAGTTTGCAGTTCTCGAACTTTCCACACAAGCAATCGTACAGCTTTTCGCAGTATCACAGAACACAATCAATAGTTACACTTCAAACTGCTAAGAAGGTTAAACACAACTCACTGCAAAGCGAATCCAAAAGGCGAAGCTCTCACGGAGATCTCAACTTCGAAGTCGGCACTGAATTAAGAACTGAGAACTGATGCTCTCTCCAGGCTTATATAGTTTTTCCCCGGCCGCCAAGCAATCACCAGGGTTTTCCATTTCTCGAATTTACTGGAAGGCACATACGGTTAAAGTTGCATATGAGAGCTGAATACAGCTACAGTTACATATAGGGAACAAATACAGTTATACAGGGACCGAACCCAAATGTCACTAAATGGACGCCAAGTTTGGCAACAAAAATTAGTCGTCAAAATTATAGCTAGCTAGGCGATATCTCGCCAATTTAGCGAGATAGCCATTTACCTCAGTGTTAAATAGAGTTTCCCCTGTAATCTTATTTTTCCGGCATGGCTTTGTTTCTTCAGACTTTTCATTTTACATTATATAAAAGATACTACAGTTTCCCATATAAATTTCACTAAAATTATTTGTATATATACAAAATTCGTAACGATGTTTATTTTCAAAAACTGACCAATTTGGACCACTGCTTTTGTTCTGAAGTAGACAATGTTATTTTAACATCCAATGAAAAAATGCTATTAAAATCAAAAACATTTCTTGATCGGTCTTCTTGAATATGAAAAGAATTTCGTAACAAGTTTTAGCAACAATTTTTCGCAATGTTTTAGAACAAAAATAATCAAGAAAATTAATTTTCTTTCCCATAAGTTCAACACTTCGTTTTCAGTCTTCATATGTAATAATTAAACAAGCTTTGAGAAAAACAAATATACAATTTTGCTGATCCTACATTAATTTTCAGTAATCGCATTCATAATTTACCAAAAACTCGAAACTACTCCTTGCGATCATAAAGAGAACAATGTTTTTAAACGAAGAGACGTTCAGGGTTACGTATACGCGTAATGAATAGCCAGCAGAACAAGAATTACAAAGGAGTAAAGCTAAAATTCTAAAAAAAATTCAGAAAAAAGCTAAAAGCGGTTTAGAAAATGAATACATATACAAAATCTCACTTGGGTAGAAGAGGAAATTGCTCCATATTTATGAAAAGTCTGATAAATCTCTTGTCGATACTGCAAAATGATGTATTTGCAAAAATGTGGGTTTATAAGCTCTTACTACTAATATGGCACTTGAAATACAATAAAAAGTCAGTTAACCTTAACAGTTACAGAAACCAGTGGACTTCAGGTTTGTGAGAAACAATTTTCTGAAAAGCTAATTTATAGTTTTTTAGAGCGAAGCATCTGTAATACACTCATGATTTTGTCCATCACGCATAATTTAATAGGAATTTCTATTAGCTCCTTCTTGATTAAGGCACCCAATATAGTATATCGAACTGAACGGTATAAAATAATCAAATAAAACGACTTCAGCAGAAAATGCATTGTTAAAAGACATTAAAAAACAATTATCTATCCAAGACACCATTACTCAAAGTGCCAACGCAAAACCGTTTGTTAATAAAACTGCGAATGTTATCTGTCTTACACTTCGTTCAGACAAGGGCTTGTGGTCGTAAGGCTTGGACTTTACTTGACCATAAGTTGAATTGAGTAACAAGAGGGAAGCTTTGCTCCCCTTGCTCCGTGTGTTTTACAAAGTATGTTTTAAAAATTCATCAGTTGAATAGCAAGAATGCATTTAAGGGAAACAAAAGGCTTTGTTTTTTAATTATGCGTCCATTCATACCTGTGTAACAGGGTTTAACCCTTTGCGGCAAGGTCTGGGCGCACCTCAAAATTTCCCTCTGTACACACAGAAAAATTGAATGAAAAAAAAAATCTGAAAGATTTCAGATTTTAAATTACGTCCAAAGGCGCGTTTTTTTAACGTTTCGTGTGCTACCTTTTTTTATTAAATATCATGTACTACGTACTCAAACCATAAAATTCAGTTCAAAATCAATATCGCAAAATCATTTTAAAATGAACATATCTTTAGAATTTCCGTAAGTCTCGTGCGCTGGATATAAAAATGTTTTTTTTTTCCCGTACAGTGTTGCCATTGCTCGCTTTGAAATCATTTAGTTTGTTAATCAGAAATTCGTTGAAATGTTACAAAACATAAAATCGATAATAAAGCAAATTTCAAATTCAAAATTAGGGCTTCCAGATGCCCATATTCGCAGTAGGATTACGTCATTCAAAATTCGATGGCTCTAGGTTTTATCACAATGCGAGAAACATGCATACATTTACGCAAATTTTTCATTTTTTAAAATTTAATGCAGAGCGATAACATTTAGTGGCAACAATTTGAAAAGTGAAACGGGCATTCAGAGTGAATCGACGCAAAATCGCAAAACGAAAGTAATAGTCCTTCGGGACTAAATCCCTTTGGACTAAAAAGTATTTATAGGTTACTCTGAACCTTCTTTATTTATACTAGATGGCAGCACGAAACAAACCAGTCCATATATTTAGCAATGTTTAATTTTTTAAGACCCTCATTTCTCAAAAAAAAACTTAGGATATAAAAGGAATTGTTTGAAACGAAATTTCTATGTTATTTTCTTGGCCGTATGCTAATCTCCTTATTCAATATTAGTTTTAAATTTCTACCTTGAAATCTTGCCTAAAATCGAACGGCGAACACCAGGTGTGCTCAGAGCGGGATCACTGAAACACTAGGACCAGACTACCAAGTGTATGTTTGTTTCACTGCAGCTCTCCTGTCAGTTCATTCACAATAGTAAGGTGCGTCCACATATGTGTTTCACTGCGGGGGAGTTTGATTATCAACTAAGAAATTATTGGAAATGAAGGTCGGGAGGTAATTTTATCAGTTTCAGTTATCTGTTTGGTGTTTCACTACAGCAGTTCTCTATTTCCCTTTCGCTTTCGTTCAAAGAAGTTACGTTTTGACAGTTTTGAGTTGTAGACATTTATTTAATTTTACTTTATAATATTTTCTAATTGTAGATATAATATATTAGTTTATTTTTGTTCTCATTTTTAATTATTTTGCAAATCGATCGAAGAGGGCTGACCATTTCTGAATCACTGAAAGTGCTACACGAATTGTCTTCAGGTAGTGAATCTGATACAGATAACGGCACATGTGCAAAAACATGCAATGTTGGGCTGTGCTTTTTCAAAGTTGGTGTTATAAGGTATTTCTCCCGCCTTCTTCGCATGTCTTCGTGGTGTAGTGGGCAGCACGTTCGACGCGTAACCGAGAGGTCCGTGGTTCAACTCCCGGCGAAGGCGTTGTTAATTTTTCATTCTTATGCTTCCAAATAAAAACCTAATGCCTCTACACTGGCGCCCGAACTAAAATGGCGGTGGATGATGATTCTCCACCACCGGGATTTGGCGATTGGATCCCCAAAACTTCAATTGCCCTTTAAAAGGGGCAGTATATAAGGTATTTCTCCCACCTTCTTCGCATGCCTTCGTGGTGTAGCGGTCAGCACGACGACGCGTAACCGAGAGGTCCGTGGTTCGATTGCCGGAGAAGGCGCTGCTAATTTTTCATTTTCCTGCTTCCAAATAAAAACCTAATGTCTTTACAGTGTCACTTTTTTCGTAAAGTACCACCATGGAAGAGGGGAAAAAAACCCGAAAGTGTTAAATAAATTTTGAAATGTAAATAATTTAAACATCATATACCCAAGTTACCTTTTTTTCTTTCATTTATACGCATGTAATTATCATATAACCAAGAACAGCTTTTGCAGGAAGGGTTAGAGTAGCAGGCCTCCCCGTGGCATACCCTGGGTAATAAGAAATCTGCTACTGTATTCAGAATCTAGTGTTTTTGAATCGAAGAAGCAAGATCTTTTACTATATTAGTAAGTATCATTGTGCTTACTGTGTAATGATTTATCCTTATAGTTGCAAAGAGAACTATATTAGGGCTCCTCAGCAATGTTCGCTTCAGCACTGCTCTATTCGTTCAGTGAACCCGCTCCGAGCACACCCACAGAATTAAAACGATAAGTACAATCTTTACAAAATTTTACCTGTGTACTACTCTAGGCTTGATTAGACTGCCTACCCATTCCCTCCCCCGAAATTCCAACTTTAATAAATATCGTGCCGGAAAGGGTTAAGAGAAATCAGAGAAAGTAAAGTATCGTATGCGTATATGTGCAGTTGAGTCAACGAAAACGTTGACGAAATGCCAGTTCGTGTTTGCTTCGCTATGACTGATTGGTTCTTAGCGACGTAGCATGATCTGGTTGCCCACCAACGAAGCTCGAGTTATACCTCTTATGACACAAAAGCCCTCGTCTGAATGACGCCTTACGTGAAACTACGGAGCTTCTGCAACCTCATCATTTTTATCAAAGTCTTCCATCATACAGCTCTTTCTGCTTCTAACTTACTGCACGTAAACTTGTAGCATTCATTATTTTAATTAACCAAATTATTTTTAGTTTGAACTTTCCTATCGAATTCTCAAAGTTTCAGTTGCTGCCCGAATTTAGCGCGAGTGAGATATTTATGCAAATCGCATATATCTGTTAGCAGTTAAAAGGCAGGAGTTAACGAGGGGAAAAACAGTGCCTTGGATTTATCGCCGTAAGGCTGTGCGCGCCAAGATTTCCTCTGTCTACTGAAAGTTCGCCTTTATAGGCATTTGCAATTACTAGTGTTTGCTAGTGAAATTCGCATTGTTGCATTTCACTAAGAGTAAGCTTCCCTCGCCGTCCTACGTAGAATTAAGTTAGGGAATTGAATTTGTTAACACACTTTATTTTAATATTATTTTAGTTCAGCCCAAGTAGTGGCTTACTCTCAATTTGAAGAGTTGTAAATATTTGAATTAAAGGGTCACTTTTAAACCCTCCTTCTGACTTTGTAGTTTTTCAACACTAAAGGACATAGCCTAGATCTGCTCACTGTCCTCCACATAAGGTTTCACAGTTTATGCTCACGAAAAGAGTCAAGAGATTGAAGGAGAAACCTTACACTGGCGCCCGAACAACTAAAAGGATGGAAGGAAGTTGGAATATGCCTACTACATCCCAGAATACAGCTGCAATGCCTGATGGATTTGGATTCATAGTGGAAACCATCAGAGCAGCCATGAAGCCGGCAGTAGTTTTTGATGCCAGAGGACCTGTGAACACATTCCTGGAAAAGTTAGAAGCGCATTTTTTGCTGTATCCAGTTCCGGAACATCAGAAGGTCATATTAGCGACAGGAGCATTGAGGGGCCAAGCAGCGACCTGGTATAAGTGCATCGGAAAATGTCTGCTGGGAGAACCAGGAACGCCGACTTACACGTACGAGAATTTTAAACTAGCAATTTTGAGAGCGTTTCCTGTGGTTAAAGACCGTGCGAAACTCGAAGCTGAATTGTTTAGCAAGTATCAACAGCGGGTGGATGAACTATCGGAATTTATTTTGAGAAAAATACAAGTCTTTAAATTATTGTATGGCACGAGGCCGGACCCGGAGATTATCCAGATAATCCTGCCCAGATTGTTACCATCTATACAAGATTTCATGGAGCTAAGAAATCCCGTGACGCTGGACAAGCTGTTTGAACTCGCCGTACAATTCGAGAGCCGGCGAGCGGCCGAAAATCAACGGAGACAATCGTATGAACAGCGGCTGCAGGGGAACCAGAATGCCGAAGGAAGAAACAGACGATGGCCGAGAACTACTGGTACCAGTCAAAATGCGAGCGGTCAACCGCGCCAAGTACAGCGCCAACAAAATAATTCCAACTACGGAAGAAAATCATTCTCCCCAGGCAGAAGCCAGCAACAGAAGAAAACACCCGCAAAGCATTTAAACTACTAAGGAATATTGCGGGGAAGGGGGTGCAATGTTCCGAGGAGAAGAAAAATCCCTCTGAAGTACAGCTAAATACGGTCATGGTGAGAAACATTGAATTACCGAGACTGCAGTTACTAATTAACAACGTACCCGCTACAGCTCTGTTGGATACCGGCGCTCAAGGAAGCTGTTTGGCAGAAGAATTTTTTAAGAAGCACTTTCGTAGATATCGTCTGCATAGCGTGGAAGGAATGAAGGTGGTAGCAGCCCAAGGAAAAACGTGTCAATGCATGGGAAAAATCGAGCTGTACATCAAAATCGGCGAAGAACAAAAAAAAATTATGTTTCTTGTAGTGAAGAACCTCCAAGCATCGGTTATTTTAGGAACAGATTTCTTTGCAGCTGTGGATGCGAAAATCGATTTTGAAAACTCCACCTTGCAAGTAACCATGGACCCAGTTAAAAAGAAATCAACACCTCCCCCTGAAGTGGATTTAAGCCATCTAACGCCCGAAGAACAGGACAAGTTTCGGGAATTGGTAAGTAATTTCGCTGATTTATTTGATGATATTCCAGGATTCACCCAGATCGTAGCACACGAAATTAAATTAACTACGGATGAACCTATACGTCAGCGTCCTTACAAGTACGACAAAGTTAAGGAGGAAATAATAAAATACCATATTGATGAAATGTTAAGAAACAAAATAATAACTCCTATTTCTAGTGCATATGCGAGTCCGGTGGTTTTATGTAAGAAAAATAATGATTTGCCGTTAACTGATCCATTAAGGTACAGGTTCGCTATTGACTACAGAAAGCTTAATAGTATAACAAAATTTCCAACTTACCCACTTCCGGTAATTGATGAAATTCTAAGAAGTATTAAATCAACAAAATACATAACCACGCTAGATTTGACATCCGGATATTTTCAGATAAGCATAAAGCCGGAAGATGTTCACAAAACAGCATTCATAACAAAATACGGTACATATGGCTTTTTGCGTATGCCTTTTGGATTGTCGGGAGCCCCGGCCACGTTTCAGAGGTGCATGGACAAAATTTTAAGGCCGGTAATAGGAAAAAGTACATTTATTTATCTTGACGATATAATTGTTACTTCAGAGTCGCTGGAAGAACATATTAAAGACCTTCGAGAAGTCTTTACTCTTTTGAAAGATGCAGGACTTAAAGTGAACATTAAGAAATGTAAATTCGCGGCAAAAGAACTCAAATATTTAGGGTACAAAATTTCTCAAAGGGGGATCGAAACAGATAAATCTAAAGTTATAGCAGTGAAAAATTACCCAATTCCGAATACAGCCAAAAAGTTAGCGACTTTCTTGGGTATGTGCTCATATTATAGAATTTTTATTAAAAATTTCGCAGAAATTGCTGAACCATTGTTAAAGTTGAGAAGGAAAAGAGTTCGTTTTGCGTGGTCTTCAGAAGCAAACGCCGCGTTTGAGAAGTTAAAAGAATCTTTAATTAATGCACCGGTTCTAAAGTTCCCAGAGAAAGACAAGGGTCTAGAAATTTATGCAGACGCATCAGATTACGCAATCGGAGCCGTGTTAACACAAAATAGAAAAGCGATTGCCTTTTTTAGTCGTACATTGAATGATACGCAAAGAAATTATTCGGCAACGGAGCGTGAAACTTTAGCAGTGCTCGCAGCTGTTCAAAAATTTTGTGTATATTTTGGGAGTTCTCCCGTAACAGTATATTCAGATCATGCGGCAGTTACCAGATTATTTTCAGGAAAGAATCTTTCGCCACGCTTAATTCGGTGGACCCTAAAGTTGCAAGAATTTAATCTCATTATCAAACACACACCGGGAAAAGACAATGTAGTGGCCGACGCATTATCTAGAATAAAGTTAGACGAGAACGGCGAGAAAGTAAAAATAGCGATGCTTCAGGCAAAGGTCATTGACTCTCGAGAGACTGTAATAGAAGAAATTGCTAGGGATCCCGAATTCGGAAATATTTATAATTATTTAAAAGACCCAGATAACTTCCAGCATATAGACATTAATGCAATACGAAGCAGAGCACAGAACTATGAAATCATTGATGGTCTCTTATTTTATACTAAAGTTACGAATCAAAATAGTGAATACAGACCAGTCATCCCGGCCAAATTAATTTTAAGTATCTTGCAAGAGCTCCACGATTCGCCTGTCTCGGGCCATTTTGGAATTAGAAAAACAATACAACGCGTACGCGAGGCGGTATATTTTCCGCAATTACAAAAGATAGTTAAAAATTACTGCCAGACTTGTCACACGTGTCAGATAAATAATGACGTAAATTTCCGCCCGGCCGGGTTATTAACTAGTATTGAGTCTAGGTTCCCCAATGAAATAATTGGTATTGACCTCTTAGGCCCCTACCCCAGGAGTCATGTAAATAAGGCACGATTTTTATTAGTCATTGTGGATCATTTCAGTAAATGGGTTGAGTTGATACCACTTAAGCGGGCTTCAGCAAAAGTCGTTGCAGATTCGTTTTTGAACAAATATATTTTAAGATATGGATGTCCAGCGAGGGTGATTAGCGATAATGGTCCCCAGTTTGTAAGCAGTACATTTAAAATGATGTGTGACAAGTTGGGCATTAAGCATATGAAAATGGTACCCTACCGCCCACAATCAAATATAGCGGAACGGGTAAATAAGAATATTGTAAAATTGATTAGAAATTATGTGCAAAAGCACCATTCTAACTGGGATGACTGCGTCGAAGAATTTGCATTCGCCCTCAGAACGGCTAAGCACGAGACAACGAAGAAATCCCCCGCCGAATTGTTTTTGGGCAGGAAGATAATGACCCCCTTAGATAAATTATTTTATGTGAAAGATAGAGCGCCGGAATTTCAAATGGGTGAAATAGAAAAAATGTTGAAGGAGGCAGAAAAGTGCTCCCGGGAAGCGCAAAAGAAACAAAAGATTTACTACGATTCAAAAAGAAGAACCGTAGAATATAAAGTGGGGGAGGAGGTGTTGAAACAAGCCCACGCACTTTCATGCGCAGCAAAAGATAAGGTCGCAAAATTTTGCCCAAGATGGCATGGTCCTTTTGAAATTACAAGAATAGTTGAATGCCGTGCATATTTAAAGAATGAGAAGGGCGAAGAGACTGTGGCAAATTTCGATCAAATTAAACATTATTATCGAAGAGCTAATAATAATATTTTGAAAGACATGTTGCAGGGTCCAGCCTCACAGAATTTTTCTAAGATTCAAGAGCCCCAACCAGGTCCCTCAAAAACAAGAGAACCCAGTTTGAAAAGGAGGTTACCAGAAGAGAGGAAGCCGCAGCCAAAGAAAAGACCACCCCAAAAAGAAAAAAGGACAAACGCTAAGCAACAGTCTCAGCAACCAAAGCGTCTAAGGAAGGAACGTCCAAATGAAAACACTATGAAAGCTCCACCACTACGGAGGGAACAGAACGGCGAGAAGCGAGCCGCCGAAGGTGCCAACCCACAACGAAGGAGCCTACGAGTGCAGGAGAAGGAACGAGCCAGTCTGGAGAGGGAGCAAAGACTTCAGCACAAACGGAAAGCGCCACCCACCATTCGTCCCAACAAGGTGTTTCTGGAGGAAAGAAGATCGACAAAACGAAAGGCGGCCCCAGAGTTTCAATCTAGGAGTAACAAGCAAAGAATAGCCCAAGCCACAGTATATCCAACCTTTCAGGAATGGACAAAAAAACGCCTAAAAGACTGGCAGAAAGATAAGTAGATTCTTTATTTTCTTTTAAAATTCACACAGTTATGTTTCTGATTTAAGTGCAAGTTGCAGATTTAAAAGGGAAGTTACCCGAGTCAAAAGCCGGTTGCCGAAAGCGTAAAGGACACGCTTGAAGGAACAACTTAATTATGCAGCGGAAGAAATTCGAGAGTTCAGTTGAAAAACTGTGAGACTTCGTGAAATGTTCTTTGTAATCCAGAACATGGGATTCATCGATTTTAGTCAAAAGACTCTCTGTAAATAGGAAATTGAATTGTGTTAATTAAAAGCAACTAGTACGTAAGTTGTATAGCAAAACTGTTGTATTATATTTTTCTATGTATAAATAATGAATGCATTTAATGTAAAACTGTTTTCTATGTAATGCATGATTTGTTGTAAGCCTTAAGCACTGGTTTTGTTTATATCGAATATTTTGGAAAAGCGTAAAGGATACGCAAGTTAAAATTAAAATGTAATGTAAAAGCGTAAAGCGCGCTAAATTAGAAAGTGAATATATAAGTGTTATTTAACGCAATGAGCATTTAAAGAAAATTTGAATTGAAGATTGAAAGAATGAATTATATGTATGAAATGCAATTGAAATGTTTGAATGTTGTACGTAGTGTTCTCTGGTTTCACACAAAAGTTTAAAGTTCATTTCATGTTAGAACCTCAGGGCATTTCAGATTTGTTTTAGGGGAGGTCTGAGGTCTTGAAAGTCGAAGAATTAACCCCAATAGAATTGAAGTCAGGTGGTAGTTGTGAACACTTGACAAAGTAAAACTGCGTGTTTTTCACAAACACCACATTTGGCCAGAGAACAATTGGGAAGTTTTAAAAATGAATGAGTGTAAAATGAATGCGTTTGGCGAAAAGCGCTAATAGAAAATAAAAAACGCGAATACCTAAAGCGCGAATAAAAGGTCATTACGGAAAGCATCAGAGGAAGGGAATGTTGTACTTTTCAGGTGAAATGTACTTATAACATGAAATTAAAATTTATTTCCTTCCAGATTGGAAGGAACCAGATAGAATCCAGCCAAATTCCTGATGGATCTTTTTGATGTGAAGACGGAAAAAGATATTCTATGTTAAAATATCTAAGACACAAACAGAGAGTTAAACTAAATTTAAAACTTACAATTGTAAAGGATGGCGAATAGGAAGGAAAATTTAGATTTAGAATTTAGCATCTTCACTAAAAGCCGATTTTAGGCTACTTAGTTTCAGACTACTAAATTCTGGGAGCAACTTTGTAGCATTCATTATTTTAATTAACCAAATTATTTTTAGTTTGAACTTTCCTATCGAATTCTCAAAGTTTCAGTTGCTGCCCGAATTTAGCGCGAGTGAGATATTTATGCAAATCGCATATATCTGTTAGCAGTTAAAAGGCAGGAGTTAACGAGGGGAAAGACAGTGCCTTGGATTTATCGCCGTAAGGCTGTGCGCGCCAAGATTTCCTCTGTCTACTGAAAGTTCGCCTTTATAGGCATTTGCAATTACTAGTGTTTGCTAGTGAAATTCGCATTGTTGCATTTCACTAAGAGTAAGCTTCCCTCGCCGTCCTACGTAGAATTAAGTTAGGGAATTGAATTTGTTAACACACTTTATTTTTATATTATTTTAGTTCAGCCCAAGTAGTGGCTTACTCTCAATTAGAAGAGTTGTAAATATTTGAATTAAAGGGTCACTTTTAAACCCTGCTTCTGACTTTGTAGTTCTTCAACACTAAAGGACATAGCCTAGATCTGCTCACTGTCCTCTACATAAGGTTTCACAGCTTATGCTCACGAAGAGAGTCCAGAGATTGAAGGAGAAACCTTACAAACTCCCTTGGGAAAAAGTCTACCAGCGAATTTTAAAAAGTTAAATTTTATACTTTATCGATCACCCTAAATATTTGAGTTTTCGAAAGTACACTCCCGTAGTCAAACACAACATGACATTCTTCACGGCAATTTAAGCTCCTTTTCTCACTTCACTGATGACAGCTTTGCAGTTTTTATCCAACGGCCAATGTCTTGTCGGATGAAAATACCCATTTTTCGCTTAGCTTCTGACAACTTTTCATACAGTATTTAAAACAAGTGCCGCTTTTTTCAGTATCTTCCAAACCACTTCGAACGATCCAATTTTACGTGAAGCTTAGTGCTGAAAGGCTAACAACAGTGTCTTCACATAAATGTTTTTACTCTCAGGTGGCTTCCTTTTTCTAATAGTCAGCGTTTTTTTCCCCGCGTTGACTTTTTGCTGTACCCTCCGGCTCACATATGAAACACAGAAACTTGGTACAATCAATTTGCTTACTAAGAAGCGGACATAATATTTTAGGGCCTTCAGAAATCAGCCTTCATATTAATTAATACATGTTCATACACATAAATATTTCCTCCTTTTTGGGGAGGGGCGGGAGGGAAAGCACAGGGTGTCCATTAAAAAAAAAACTATTTCCATTACGCAAAAGAACCGGCTTAGGGCACTTTTTAAGAAAGCCAATTAGGGAAAAGAGTTTAAAACTTCATATTTTATAGTGACATTAATAACAAGTTTCTAATCCTTCCCTTATTTAATCAGTTCTTTTTAATAAAGTTTCTTTATAATTTACAGCAAACAAACCTCAACAAGCTTAATACGCTGTAGGGATTTATATTTATTTTCACTAACCAGTTATGCTTTCTTTCCTATAAGCCTTCATTCCCCTAATTGTTCAATGCCAGATTACTTAAATTTGGTAGCGCGCATGAAGGAATACAAATTCTACCATTTACTATATTGAATACCAAAATATTGAGCTCTAGAAGGGAAAGTTAGAAAAGAAGTGGGCAAGCACTGTACCTTTGTAGCGTGAGCTTCTGTTTCTGCCTTTATTGTTGGTTAAACGTGGCGTAACTGCTATTACTTTGCTGCCATGAGACTTCGATGCGGTTTTAGGTAACTGGATCATTTGAGCCCTGGGGAAAAGTCTACTGTTGTGTTAATATCTTTGAATTTTAAGTTTAATTCTTGTTAGTTGAGTTACCGCCCGAGCGAGGCGTAGTCTGTTAGCGTCAAATCGGCGCATTGTGAATTTTTAAAGAAAATAATAAAGGGTTCCTGCACTTACTGAAAGTTTAGTAACTAGACATTACATTTAGCGCCCGAACGAAGCGTATTCGAGAGGTCCCAGGTTCGAGTCCGGCGACGGCATTGCTCATTTTTCACATCTTCTGCCTTTAAAATAACCTAATGTCTCTATAGTGGCGCTCGAACTGAAAGGTGGTGGATAATGATTCTCCACCACCAGAATTTGGCAATTGGGTCCCCTAATCCCCAGTCGCCCTTTAAAAGGGGAAGTGTATAAGGTATTTCTCCCGCCTTCTTAGCATATCTTTGTGCCGTAATGGTCAACACGCTCGGGGCGTATTCGAGAGGTCCGTGGTTCGAGTCCCGGCGAGGGCATTGCTCGTTTTTCATCTCCTGCTTTCAAAAAATATCTAATGTCTCGACAACATTAAAAAAAAATAAAGTTGGTGGAAAAAAAATGTGTGATGCTACGTTAATACCACTTGAATCCAACTCTCAGAGTGACCTTAAGAACAGATAAAATCTTCAAAAATGTTTTTCCTCGCAGTTTCGCGTGATTTCTTTTTTAATTTCGTATTTATTAAATTAGACTTGTAGAGTCATTAGGTTATTTAGAAGCAGGAGAGATGAAAAATGAGTAATGCCCTCGCCAGAAATCGAACTACAGGCCTCTCGGTTACGCGTCGAGCGACCTGACCACTACACCACGAAGGCATGCGTAGAAGGCGGAAGAAATACCTTACAGACTTATTTTACAAACGTCAAACTCTATACTGAACAATACAAAACTTTGTACTTCCGCGAAACCATACCTAACAATATGGAATAGGTGTCTTTCGTAAACTCTTTAACAAAGGTAATAATTGCTAATTTTCGAAATCAGAAAATGACTTTGCTTACACTGTTTCTAAGAAAGTTTTAACTTTTAAATATAATACACAAAACATCAAATCAATAAGATTAATCCCACGTTTCTGAAAAAGCGGCAAAAAAATCCGGGGTGAGGGAAGAGAAAGCTACAATGATGATTTTTTGATTTCTTTCTTTTCAGACTAAATATGCTAGATTTTAAGCGGCGCATGAAAACATGAAAAATAAATTTGCTTGCAAATCCTCTTCGGTATAATACACTTTGATGTGCCATTCATGACGTCAGAAACATATGCTGCGAACACAAAGCAGGAAGAAAATTCTATAAAAGTGCGATACTGACAAGATGCTTCAATTCAAAATGGAATTTGCTCACAGGCTCTTTTTCAGCACAGCAGGCTCAGCACTTCAGGAAAAAGCAATTTATAATAAATATATTTCATGACATAAAGAGCATATATTTAGTTCCCTGCAGAACAGAGAATTTCAATAAAAAGTCTGATATCAAATATGTTCAATCAAGAAAGAATTTTCAATGAACAGCGCAGATACGGAATAATTCTAACATTTTGTTCGTTGAGTGTCCAATTCAATAGGTTATAAATAGTTTGGATTCAAAACTCGCCACACTACGCAGAATCTAAGTTCAAAACATGCATTTATTGCTGACATTTCAACTGAAATAATATAAGAATGAATCAGCGAAGAATCGCAAATTTCCGCAACAGATAAAAATGCTATATTAGAAGCATATAGCATATCTATAATTTTGTAGAGTTAGAATTTAAATTAATCAGTTATGATTTAGGTCTTTACTATAACTTCTCTTTTTCGTTTTCTTCACCGGAATGTAAATGAGATAGCTAGCATTTAAACTGAAGTTTAACTTCCTTGTAAACGAAAAAAAAAAAAAAAAAATTTAAAAATTGTAATAGCGAAAAATTTCGGGTATCCTATTTCAACAAAAGCATCCATTTTGACCTCTGTTGTTGCCGTCATGTCCATGTATTTCATGGAAGAATGGTTACCAGAGCCTCAAGGAGGTTGGACTTCAAGTTCCAATTTTGAGGGATAGCACTCCGGGGTGGGCGGTGGTTTCCCAACCCTCTCCTCTACCACCAAACCACATGAGAGAACTTTTCGCTCACCGTAGAGCGCCCCCATGCCACAAAAACACTGTACATTTACAAACATCTATGCCTTCTCCAGGATTCGAACCCGAGCTCCCCGGTACCGCATAGGCTCCCCTAACCACTATACCGTCTGGGCGGCATTTTGACCTCTCTCGATCCAATTTACATGGACAGAATAAAAGGTTATTTTTTCCAAAACAGATTGTAAAATGGATTCACAAATGATTTTTTGTGACGTCTATACGTACGCACGTATGTATATATGGATCTCACATAACTCAAAAATGATTAGCCGTAGAACGCTGAAATTTTGTACACGGGACTGCTCTGACATCTAGCTGTGCATCTTCATTTTTCGTCGCAATCGGCTGCACCAAAAGTATAAAGTAAGAAAATTAGAACTATTTTTTCCCAGAGACTTTTTTCGGTAGCTTAATAAGGAAAAATACTAGGCAAGTCAATATTTTTTTTTTTTTTTTTTTAAAAAAAGTTTTGCAATTATATATATACCTACTTGTTACTCGGCTCGGAGAGATCTTTTTTTTTATTCTTGTATGGTGGTACACTGTGCATTTTTTGCTTTGAAAGTGATTAAATTATGCTGTTCTCATGTTCCGGTTAAGGTTTCTATGCCTTTTAATCTGCTTGCAATAGTTGTAGAATTATCAACAATTTAAAAGCTTAAGCGGCGCTAGGCCTAACGAGGCCACCATTTGTTTACGTTTGAAACTTGGTAAAAGAGTGAATTAAGTCAGCTGGTGCACCAGTTTCAGTGTCTTTTTGTCGAGTGAAGCCAAAAGTAAACTTTCAATCTTGCGCACCCAAAAATCTGTCTTCTTGCCGCGCTAGCCGAATTGTTCCCCCCCCCCTTTTTTTTTTCCTTTTCAGGGGGTAGAAACTCTAATTTTAATTGTTTAAATTCGTTTTTCAAATGTATTTGCTATTTTAGGTTTTTCTGCATATTAAAATTTTTAATGAAGATGTTTTGAGTTTTTACGCCTTGCCGCGATGCGAGAACTGACATAATTGAATGAGAAATATACCTCTAACGAAATTCGACGAAATAAATTTAAATGAAGTGCAACAAAAATATATATAATTTAAACAGGGCGTACAAAGAAGTCATATGATGTTCACGTCAGACTTTTTGGATTTTATTAGAGGCATGTTTCTGGCTTCGCGTGCACGCTACGTTTAATTCCCGCCAGCTCTGATAGTTCGAATTATTCAGCTTTGCATTAAAACGCTGCTGACATGCTGATTTTGAGAGTTGGGTAGAATTATTGAGCCGGTTTCGAGTACGATCTAAATTTCGTAGTTTTTGACTACTATTACACGTTTACTTAAATTTGACTGCTCTGTTTCGTTACGTCACTACGAACCATGCCTGATTTTGTTAGCACAAGAAAGTGCATTTGTCTTCAAGTTTTTAATAAAAGGTTAAAAAAAATAAATTAGCTAATAAAAAAGGTTATTAAAACCTTATCATGACTTCAGATCTACCGATAATTCGCTTCACGGCCAAAGGTCCAGATCAAGTAAAACCATATCATTTTTTTTCTCTTTGTTATTAAGAGTAATAAAAATTTCTCCGGATTATTATTTTCGAACTAACTGTTCATTTCTATGTATTAATAATTAATGTATTTATCTTGAACTATCTTTATATTTAAACTAAAACTCAGCCTACAATTTGCTTAAGTGATCTATTCCTTCACATTATTTCTTTGAAGTTCTTAACGATGAATATAAGCTTTCTAAACATATGGTGACCATCACTCAGTCTTATTCGTTTCTCTTTTTTTTTTTTTTTTTTACTCAAGCCGAAACGAGTATCCTAAACTTCTGTTGCAGCTCAAACTGTTTACGCTATTAACTGAAAATTCGGGAACAGTTTTTTGCTTTGATGTACCGCAAAAGTTCTTCCAGCTGTTTCGGAAGTATATTCGAAGTGTAGGATTCGTTTGTATCGACTTAAAATATCCGCAGCAGATGGCATTTAAATCTTTTTTGTACTTCGTGTGCAATTAGCTTATGCCTCCCTTGCATTTGTTATTAAGCAAGAATAGCCTGGTTATTTTTAATTACTGATATTTCTAATTTCTTTTTGAGTTACTAATGGAAGCACTACTAATGATCGTCGTTTGAAGAATGGTACCATAAATAGTTTTTGCACTGAATTTCCCCCCCCCTTCCAGTATTCACTTTTATATATTCCTGCGTTAGGCACATACAGCATTCTACTCAATGTAATACGCCTTCCCCCCCCCCATTAAATATTTTTATCTTCAACAGGAACATTCGTATCTTGTCGTCTGCGCCTTCTGATGTTTTAGCGTTTTGTTCGTTTCGTTACGTATAATAAGCACGCGGTCGACAACTGTCACCCGCACCCTTGAACCAGGTTAGCTAAATGAAAAAGTGTACACTGATGTGGTTGTGCATTTGAATCGAAGTATTGCGCGTGGCACGCAATTAAAAGTTTGATTTCTACTAGTTTACTGTTTGCAGTTATTGCAGAGATATCTATATTTATTTCATTTACGTTCAGATTTTTATATTTCTTTCTTTCTTTTTTTTTTTTTTCAGTCCGAAGGGATTTA
>KK118615.1:579395-591798 GCA_000611955.2 Stegodyphus mimosarum | reverse complement strand
GTAATTTAAAATCTGAAATCTTTCAGATTTTTTTTTTTTTTAATACTTGAAATAGTAAAACGAAAATCGGTGGATGGAAAAATTGCTCTACAAGCAAGGAAACTTTCAGGTGTTAAGATGAATCCAGAGTATCAGATCTGTAATTTTGGATTAGATTTTCTTAATTTTGTACCGTCAGTAAAAATCTTACGTGTTTTTCTCTAAATTATTAAATCTTCGTCGTGCTTTCCATGATCGAAGGGATTTTCGTATAATCCCCAGAGGATACTGCTTTTCGTTCCTCTTGAAATACTTTATGGAATCAGTCAAACTTGATACTCTCTGAAAGAGCTTTCTTCAGCAAGCCAAAAGATCAAGAAGACAAGAGATGTAATATCAGAGACTTTGCAAGAAAATGTTGAAAAAGCTTACATGCAAGTAACATTAATTTTTGTCAAGGAATACAGCCTACTGCGTTTGAAGTATACTTGGTGACTTTGTCTTCGTACACTTTTACTATTTGAAAGTCCCAGGAAAAACAACATTTTTTCTGTAAATATCTCGCTGAGTTAAAACATATTTTGCCCTACTTTTTGTATTTTAGGTTTGCCACTGTAGAAGAAACTTGTATTGACTGAATGAAATTTATACAACTTTTTATCATCGTTTCCATAATAAATAAACTTTTTTTCTGCGCTGTTCTTTAGGTAAATCAATGCTTCATCAACGATGTCATTTCCTTTTATTTCCTGCTAGATGGTGCAAGGCTCTACAACGTTTTCTGTGTTTAGCCATATGGCCCGGGAAAAGCCAGTGAACGCTCCTTTTTTTTAGCATTTTTATGCTCTTTGTTTATTGTTGTTTTAGATGTATTAAAAAGACTTCTTCGCTTGCAGATTTTCTGTCGTCAGTAGAGAAAGAGGAATGGACGTTCAGAAACATTGTGAAAAATTACCATTCGGTGTTCGTTAGGAGTCTTCTGTCTATGTGGAAGTAATGATTGATGGTTTCTCCCTTTCCGATTAATAATTCTGTTTCAGAAATTTCATTACCCTCTGTTTTGAAGGTTTTTGTACACAGAATATCTCTCTTCGGAAAAAATAAACCAATAAAATTCAAAGCTTGTTTACACGCAACATTTTAAAAGAAGGACGATATTTTAGGTAGCTGATAATATTTTTCAATTCTAATTATCGCTGTTGCCAGAAATTTTTTGTCGCAACATTTACATTTTTAAAATTCTTTACCGAAATTATTCTCAAAATGTATTACTATCCTTTGCAGAATTTTCCGAATACAAAAATAAAAGCTCTCATCGAATCGCTCACCATTCTGCTGATAAAACTGAATAATTAAGCGGCCATCCTCCGGGAGAAGAGAAGATTTGAGAAATCTTGTTATGCACACGCATATTGGAACAAAACACCTCTAACATCATGTTTAAGAACATCATCGTAATGAGTAGGTATTCCCCGATTTCTTGATTACCTAGCATACCTGCGGGAGAAAACAGGATATTAATTTTTAGTTCTTTTTCATCTAATAATCTCGCGCTTCTGTAGGCCAAAATCTTTCCCCGAGGCCCTACACTTCAGAAATTAAGTAACAAATCTCTGTAATTCGAGAGATTCTCATTTCGAGAGCGTTCGTATTGTAGATAGTGCTGTTTCTGCAACATGAAACGTAGAATGAAACTTTCCGTGCGTAATAATTTCGCAGCTTCTGGAAATTTGTTAAAATGACTGTGAAAGAGGCAAAAATAAAATGCTTGATACAGCGTTTATTTTCCTCTTTGCAGTAATTTATTCAGTTCCATTTTACATTGCCCAAAAGGGACGTTAGTTCCGAACATTAGTCGCGGAAAGAGAATTTTCCGTTGAATCATTACAAACGGCGTATCACTTCTCAAATTGCTGCAACCAGTATTAGAGCCTTGTATTATATTTAAAGAAATTAAATAATGAAGAATCTGCATAAATGCATGCATGTTTCTCGCACAGAAACAGCGGTCCTAGAGCCATCCAATTTTGAATAACGTAGTCCACCACTCGAACATGGGCACCTGGACCCCGACTTTTGAATTTCGAATTTGTTTTATTATCTATTTCACATTTTGTAAAACTTTAACGAATTTCTAATTAACAAACTCAATGTTTGACAGCCAGCAGTAGCAACATATACGGAATAAAACATTTTATCTCCAGCGCGACACTATCTATCGAAAATTCTAAAGATATGACGTTTTTAAATATTTTGTGGTTTTGCTGTTGAATCGAATTTTATATGTCTAACCGCCAAGAACGTGATGTTTAATAAATAAATAAATAAAATGTTTAATAAATAAATAAACACACAAAATAATAAAAAGACAAAAAAAGTTTTGTAAAGCCATCTTAGTAAGAAAACTGAATATTGATATGATAGTCTATGAAAAAAAGACTGGAAAAAAAAAATTGTAAGCAACACTTAACGCTCACATCGCGGGAGGGGAAAAAAGCGTAATAGGGTGAGTGTAACAGCAAACTGGTTGACTGCGAATGCGTAAAAAACCTTAACGAACCCTTTTGGGTGAGGTTAAAATCTGAAACCTTTCAAATTTTCTTTATACTTATTAAAATTATTTTTATGTAAATGTGTATCAAATAGGAAAAATTTAGCAATTTGTTAATTTATTTGAAAGTGGGTGTTTAAATAGTTGCATTTTTTGTTGAGTAATATGTTAATTAAAATTCAATCGAATATATGCATTATAGTTTTTTATCTTGGAGGAATGAATTTTGTGAAATTCGATGGGAAACTGTGAAATAACATAGTAACTGCTTAATAAATTCAACCACTTAACACTAAACGTAATCTTAATTTCGTATTAAATAATTCATCTGACTGATGTAATTTAAAGTGCAATTAATTTACAATACATCCAATTGATAATAATGTCGCAATATAAAATAAAAAAATACTTCTGACACCCTATATTACATATTTTGGGTCACAAACGTTTGGTTTGTTTTATCATCATCTTGTTATCGAAAAATAATGCAATTTCCTTCAATAATCGTTTAGGATTTCTCGTTTACAACAATATAAATTTATCATTTCGACATAAATTATGTTTTTGGTTATAGGAACGGTAATTATTTCGAACGGTATTTTTAATTCTACGAGTTGAAAATTCCGTTAATGTTATGTGGTTTATAACTTACATACTAAAACGCAACCACTTTAACAGAAGTCGCCAAATTTCCAGAATGTGACAACGTCTGGCAACTATGCGCATTCAGTGAAGCAACGCTGCCATTTTCCTATGCGTTCTTTTTTGTTAAATTCCAAGTTCCAACGGTTTTTATAAACAAATCGCGATACTTTGTATCCTTAAACTTATGATCTTGTGGAATTCCCGAATGGAAGAAGCTGCGGTAAAATACCTGCAAGGATACAGAATTTTTTTTAAAAATTTCTAAAGCCAACAACGAGGCAATGCATTTCCTATAAGCCGTTGTTTCCGAGGGTTGCACGAAGCCGAGTCTCCGAAATTCTCTGATGTTTTTTTAAGCAAATATAGATCGCTGTGTACTTCGGGATAAGGAAAAAAAAAATTCCACAAAGATTTGAGGAAGAATGTCTCTTATTTTCTTAACGAATCAGGTAATCCTTAAAGGCCCGAAAATCACCAATTTGCATCCGATAAGTAACTTTCACCTTTTCGTCATCATTGCGCCAAAGTGGTTGCGTTAATACATAAATACTACAGAGTTTTACTGTCTGGAATTAATAACCTCATCAGAGGTGAAGCGAATTATCGTTAGATTAGAAGATAAATCATGATAAGGTTTTTAATATTAACAACAAGAGTTTTAATATTAACCAACTAAACAAAACAGTCATATTTAAGTTAAACTTGTAGTAATAGTCAAAGACTACACAGTTTAAATCTTGCTCGAAGCTGGTTCAATAATTCTACCGAAGCGTCGAACTCAACATGTCCGCAGCGATATAATGCAAAATCAAATAATTCCAACTATCGGAGCTGGAAAGAACTAAACATAACGTGCACACGAAGACAGAAACACGCTCTCTTTTGAAATCCCAAAACCTTATCAATACTAGCTATTTTATTTACATTCTGATGAGGAAAACCGAAAGGAGATTTTATAGTAAGATCCAAATCATAATTGGTTAATTTAAATAATAACCGCACAAAATCTAAAATTCGGTAAAAACACTTTTTTTTAAATTCTGATATTTATAGAAAAAATTTCAGCCCAAAAGTTTGTGTTTGCCGCATAGCTTTCATAAGAAATAATTGATAAATGACTGATATAAAGATAGCCAGATTATTTCATGTGCACTAACATAACCAAATAATAAACGGATATAAATGACCCATCAAGTTCAAGTTCGAAATAAACTAAAATAAATATTTCTCTAATAATATTGTTACGTTTTTCTTCCTTCATCTTATGTATGTACGTTAAAGGGTTCGTGGATTTGGAGTGAATAACGACGACACTCGATAAAGTATCGAAACACACTTTATTGGCTAGTATTTTTCAAGACAGCTCCAAAAACACCTTTAGAGTCGCCAACTAACAACTATAAACACGCTGAGACAATCAGCGACACAGCCTTCAGGCTATAACGGTGAAGATGCTTCACAGCAAAGCACCAGAGTACAGTTCCCGACTCTGCTCGCTCGTTCTCGGAACTCCACGTACTCTCGAGACTCTCCACGCTAGAACTCGCGATGCACTCGACGATACGCTAGAGTACAGCTCCCGACTCAGTTCAGTCGTTCCCGAAGCTCAACACACTCTCAGATAAAACTCGACGATGCACTAACAGACTCGCTCGATGCACTCGACGACCAACTCGGCACTAGACTACGCACTGACTCTTAGCTAACTCCGCACTAACCCCACTGACTCAACTGACTCCCTCTCCGCGTACCAGCAGGGTTTATATACATAGCTTTTGGCTTGTGTTCGACAACGTTCTGGCCTAAACCAGGAAGAATTCGTTCTAGAAGGTTCTCCATGCGTCTATAGCATATCGTCAATTTTCGTCGTCTAATGTCGCCAAATGGGCGATTTCTCGCCAAATGTGGCAATCCCGCTTTCCCTTGCCATTTTATGGCAACCCTAAACCTGCTTTGCGAGGAAGCTATCTTACCGCGTTCTAGAAGGTTCTCCATGCGTCTATAGCATATTGCCAATTTTGTCGCCAAATGGGCGATTTCACGCCAAATGTGGCAACCACGCCCTTCCTTGCCATTTTATGGCAACCCTAAACCTGCTTTGCGAGGAAGCTATCTTACCGCGCCTGGACATTTCGTAACCGTATAATGTAGCACAAAAATCAAACTAAACAAAAAGCAATCCAAAAAGAAGTGAAAGCACCCACTCCCAAATAACGTATATACAGCGAGACTGATCAATGCACTTAAACATCAAAGGAATGGTAATGCAGTTAAAAAAAAGGAATGTACAGATATATATCCCAAGAAAAAAGTACGGAATATTATTAGCAAATAATTATTTCTAAAAATGGAAATTAGGACTTAGGTGCACTATCACAAACAGAGCTGTCAGACAACCGTAGAAATTTTAAATAATTTAACAGCATGCTTTTTATTACTACATATAATATTTAGACCAAACTGCAGGATACCTTCGATTCCAACAAAGGATGTAAAATTATATTTTACTTAAAACAGGGAACGTTAAAACGCATATTAAGGGGAGGACATAAAAAATTTATGAGAAAGTAAACTTCTTTTTAGCAATAAAGATTTTATGCATAATGCCATTTAAAAGAAAGTGAATGCCATTGCAATAAATTTACAAAAATAGATATCTCCGACATTGAAATATATCTCTTGACTGTACTTTAATCTACAAAATGAACAGAACAAATAAAAAATACAATTTAGTTGCATATCTGTATAGGTTTTTATGATAACCGAATGACATACATTTCTTTGATAATATTACGCAACAAATGACATACGTTTTTTTTTCGTGTGATTAACAAAATACTGCAGCTTAGAATAGAACTATTAGAAACACGTAAAATTGTCTGCATACAGGACTATTAACAAAAGTAAAAAGTAGGAAAGAAAATCGGAAATGCTTCAGATTTTAACGTCGCACACTAGAGTGTTTGTTCAGGACTTTACGCTCTCGATGAACATCGCTGGTTACTAAAATCTGCTCTTGGACTGCTAAGACTTTTTTGGGGGGGGGTTCAGCTTTATTATTAAACTTCGCTTTCTTCGCACTTACGCCACAACAAGAGCAAAACCCCAGATTATTTAAAAACATGATATCTTTAGAATTTCCGATAGAGTGCTAGGGGTTGCCTAACACTTTTTGTATTCGCTAACCTATTCCTTTGAAATCTAGCCGCTCAAGCAGCCAGCCGCCTAAAAAAGTATATAATGATTTAATGAGTCTAGCTATGTCACTTCATAAATACATTTAATACTTCTAATTAGTCATCGCATGATTTAAACGTATTTCTACTTAAATAAGTAAGATAATGAAGTAGAAAACTATACAGGGTGTTTATAAATGAATGAATAGTTGTAAAAATGAATAATAAATCGGTGCGTAGTTTGTAGAGACATTAGATACTTTTTGAAAGCACGAGAGACGTGAAAAATGAGCAATGCCCTCGCCGGGAGCATAAAACATAGTCGAACCACGGACCTCTCGAATACGCGCAATCTGCTGACCACTACACCACGAAGGCATGCTAAGATGGCGGGAGAAATACCTTATATACTTCCCCTTTTAAAGGGCGACTGGGAATTAGGGGGATCCAGTCGCCTAATCCTGGTGGTGGAGAATCATCATCCACCACCTTTTTTTAGTTCGGGCGCCACTGTAGAGACATTAGGTTATTTTGATGCTGAGAGACGTGAAAAATAAGCAATACCCACGCCGGGACTCGAACCTCGGACCTCTCGAATGCGCGCCGAGTGTGCTGACCATTGCACCACGAAGGCATGCTAAGAAGACGGGAAAAATACCTTATATATCAAAAAACAACAACAATTATAAACCCCCTTTGAAAAACTTTCTTTAAATGCTTTGGACCATGTTTTAAGATTTTTTTCTTCTCGTTGATGATAATAAATGGATCGCTTTTTAATGCAGTCATTTAAATATACCCAAGATTCCTCTGTTGTGACATTTTTCCATTTTTGGTCGAATAATTATTTCTCATGGGAATTCTGCAGCGCGTTCTGCTTTCCGCGATATGTTGTGGAGAAAGCAGGAAAGAAGGGAAGCAGAAGAGACATGAAAAATGAGCAATGTCCTCGCCGGGACTCGAACCAAGGACCTCTCGAATACGCGTCGAGTGTACGGACCACTACACCACGAAGGCATCCTAAGAAGGCGGGAGAAATACCTTATAAGTCGAAAAGTCTGGAGTTCAAATTCCGACAAAGGGGTCTGCACATTTTTCGATATAATCTAATCTATATAACCTAATGATTCTACAAACCTTTTTGGAACCAATTATGCATGTAGTTAGTTCCCCGATCAGTCCGGTTTCAACCAGTTGTAGATATTGGCGGAACTGCCTATCCAGACTTTGTCAGGTATTGCTGTATTTCTACATATATTATTTTTATATTTTCAGCGCAATGTTCAAAAAATTAAATGAAATATTCAAAACTTTGTTCTGTAAGTTTGGTAATGAGACAAATTTTCGATTTAGAGAATTTACTGCAGTTTACCAGGGCGTAACCTAAGTCGAAGAGCATCTGTATAAATATTTACAAACATCGAAACAAATTCGTTATATTAAGAACCTGAGATATTGGCGGAAAGAGATTATTCGAACTACTCGTATATCAGGTATTGCTGTAATACAGGGTAAAACACAGGGTAAAAACATCGAAACAAATTCGTTATATTAAGAACCTGAGATATTGGCGGAAAGAGATTATTCGAACTACTCGTATATCAAGTATTGCTGTAATACAGGGTAAAACGTATATCAGGTATTGCTGTAATACAGGGTAAACAAACCTCAGAGTTTTGTCAACTACCAGTTAACAAAACTGTGAGGCGACATGCTTTGTGGAGAATTACAATATCAAGTTCACTCAAAAAAGTTACATTTGATTGTTTTAAGCAACTAAACACACGCAACTCACACAGCAAACGATAATAATAGTTTCCAACAAATACAACTAGCACAAACCTTCTCCGAAGCACGAGGCTTTCAGTCTGGTAAGCACAAATTACAGTTATTCAATGTAGTTTTTAGAAACGTTTTCGCTCTAAATTTGCAAAATGTACTGGCCTGAGAAAATGTGATCTGAATCGAAGGTAGGTCAGTGTTTAACTTAGCTTAACTGTTATTAAAACTTTAAAATAATTACCACAAAGTGACTGCCTCCTCTTGTCGCTGTAATCATTCAGTGCACATTTATAAGAAGCGAAATTTCAGCTTCACAATGGTTAATTATTTTTCATGATTTATCAGCTGCAACATCTTCGTCATTTTTCTTGCATCGAAATTGCTGAGCTACTCATTCAACTCTGTTTGCAACAAACGCATTTTGTTTTCCAAAATAAATATTACAAGCAAGCTGAGGGATTAGCCATGGGAAGCCCCCTGAGTCCCATCCTGGCTGATATCTACATGCATTATTATGAATCAAAATTGTTTGAAAATTCCCGGTATTGTTCCGCTACGTAGATGATACTTTTACCCTGTTTGAAGGTAATAAATACAATTTAAATAAAGTTCTTTCAAGAATGAATTCCATTGATCCTGCTATTCAGTTCACTTTTGAACTCGAGACTTGCAATTCTCTTCCGTTTCTCGACATTCTGGTCACACGTAACACATCCAACTTCAGTACTACGGTTTACCGTAAACCTTCATCGGTTTGCCTTCCACCATACTTCAAATCATGTCATCCAACTAAACAAAAGTTCACTTCATTTTATTCCTATGTTTTCCGTGATCTTCAAGTTTGCTCCTCCAAACTATCCCTCGATGAAGAACTAAATTATTTAAAAGCAATAGCTATTGACAGGGGCTTTTCACCCAACATTATTAATCAAGCAGTTGAGAATTTTTATCTCACCACACCAAAAGGCAGATTCTTGTTTTAGGAGATTATAAAAATTCTGTTGTCATTCCCTTTTTTCCATCAATTAGCTATAAATTTGCACGTATTTTACAGAAATTTAACTTTCGGATCGTTTATTCTCCCATCAATAAAATTCCAAGTTCCATACTCAAGGACCCCAATCCGGATATGAATTCCTGGGGTATTTACAGGATTCCTTGCCAATGTGGTTTAATTTACAGACTAAGAGAGCCTTAAAATTTCGCGTTAAGGAACATGAGCCATATGTTAGAAAAAAGGAAACACAGAAGTCTTCTGTTGCCCAACATTGTTGGTCCGAAAATCCCACTTTCAATTTTTCTGCTGCCAAAATTATTCAAAAAAACATCTTCCATTGGTGACTGGATTTTTAGAGGCATTTCACATTCAAAAAAAAAATCTTTCTGTTCTAGTTAACGACCCTAATTCCAAATCATCTTTGCCTTCAGCCTTTAAAGTCGAATTAAAGGTAAATTATGTTATAGTTTTGGTTTCATCAACAGATGGCGTCAGTAGCTTGTCTCCTGTCCAGGCTTTCTTATCTTATCTAATCATTATATCTGATCTCGTTCATTTGCGCTTTTGCAGTTGAGGGTGATGGTTCGGTAAAGCCATCGAAACTAGTCCTGTGAAAATTTGAAAATATAACGCTGATTTTTGTTATTTGACTTCCAAATTAATATCTTCGTCATCTTTTTTTACGCAAACGTGGACTGTGGCGACATTTTCCATAGGTCCGTCATCACTAAGCTTTCATCAACTTTACCCATCCTTAGCTACACTATATTCTCCTATATAGTGTAGCTATAGGTAGGTATATACACATATAATGATGATAATGTAGTACGTTTCAAATAACTTGATACTAGATGACAACTTAATTAGGAATACATCAATTCACTTTTTATTTTTGGCAGAGAATACTGCTGTCTAGTTCACTGGAAACAGTGGTGTAGTGGATGACTGGATGGAATTTCGGAAGAAGCACGGCCAGTTTTAAATATCATTTATTTCTGGATGACGAACTTCTTAGAGCATTATCTTTTTAGCTTGGAGAACAACATTAGGGGTATTAAACGAACCCCCTCCCAAACTGAGAAGAAATAATTTTGTTCGTTGCAGAAATTTGACATTAGATGAGTGCTTGACTAAAGAAGACATTATTATTTTGCAGTTGCGAGTGAATTGAGGTTAGACGATCACTGAAAGTACCGATTACGTCGTAGAAGATGCCGGGAACTTTTGAAGAATCACAAAAATCACTTGATAATCTAAACATATCTTTATTATTTATTGATGACTGTATAGAATAGCACAGCACAATGGGGGCACTTCGAACCCCGCAATTTTGATTTCAACGAGCTAAATTTTTAATAATGGCAACTGTATTTATAGTAAAATTTTTCGATATTCTGATTGGTTACAACTATATGCAATGCAGAAGGTTAAGATGACATGATGTGGAATATTATTTTTCAGATATGATGAAGTTTCGATAAATATATTACTATTTTTAGAACAGAAAGGGGGAAGTGCTCAAATTAAAAAAGGGAATTAAGAGGGCTAGTGTTAATTTGCAGTATAATTCACAGTTACATCTTTTTATCTTATTTTATTTTATTTCTAGATCAATCCATATCAACTTGCATAACGATGATGGCGTAGCTAATTTGTTTGATATAATACCATATGATATAATTAATATACGATTCGGCGTAGCTAATTTGTTTGATACTTGCATAAGGCTGATGGCGTAGTTAATTCGGAACCTAAACGACACTTTCTCTTAATAAGCTGCCATATTGGATGACTGCGCACATTTCCTCCTACGTCTGTTCTAAGACGCTGTTTTGGCACTCTCTTCGTATCGCAACAGTATCAAAAATATCAAAAATGTGAATGTTATTGAAAAGGCACGATTAAAGTGCCAAGTGAATTGTGGCGGAAAATGTCAACTGAAATAAAAATTAATATTTAATCTGCCTCGATTGCCAAGTTTGCTGTTCATTATGGTTTCAATTCCATGTTCTATTCTATCAATGCTTCTACAACATTATATCTAAGTCGATTCTTTTATTACATGTGTCTATATACATAGGGTGGTCACAATGAAACTTTGGCAACATCTGCACGGCTAGCGTTCGTTCCGGTTAATCGATCGAGATGAGATTGCAAATATTCGGATGTATGCGCTAGAGATTCTTTGAATGGCGACACAGGGACGCTCACGGTTATGGCTATAGTTACAGAAACTCGAAAATACTTAATAGCAAAGCCAACTTTTTCCGGTCGCAAAATGTTCAGCATATGCGAAAACCCTAAATAGCGTTGGAACGGTACCGATATGCCCAAAAAAAGACGTGTTACGCATACACAAAAAAGAGTTCTGAAATCCGCCAACGAACCACGATCTGGGAGCACGCAGAAAATTTGCATATAACAAAGGCAAGATACCAATCACAGAACTGTCCACCGACTCCCGATGCAATGCATACTTGCCTGTGATGGCACCCTTGTGGAAAATGTTTGGCCTAAATAAAGATATTCTTTTGTCCGATATGTGTTGTCATCAGTGATAGATGTCTTGCCTTTGTCATATGCAAATTTTTAGATCGTGCTTCGTTGGCCGGTTTTCAGAACTCTTTTTTGTGTATGCATAACACGCTAGTTTTCGGACATATTAGTACCGTTCCAACGCTATTTAGCTGCGCTGAACATTTTGAGACGGGAAAAAGTTGGCGTTGCCATTCGACATTTTCGAGTTTCTGTAGCTATAACCATAACCGTGAGCGCCCCTGTATTACCATTCACCGAATCTCGAACGCAGACCTCCGAATAACTATATCTGCAATCTCATCTCGATCGGTTAACCGGGATGGACGCTAAAAGTGCAGATGTTGGCAAAGTTTTTTTATGACCACCCTGTATATAAAAAAAAATCATAAGAATGTAAGGGGAACACTCCTATTATAATTTCTATATTTCATAGTAAAATTAAGAAAGCCAATAAAAAAAAGTAAAAATTACAAGTCTACATGAATTCCAATTTACAAATTTTTTTTTCATGTTTTGATAGCATCATTGATTCGATACTTGCCTTTTGTTCTAACGGTTTTCTTAGCATTTAAATAATGTTTTTCATTTTATATATGTTGCAAATAATTTTAAAATTGATCCACGTCCTGTAGGGGAACTCTTGATACACATATGAATTGGCTAAGTTTAGGGAATTAAATATTTACGCTTAATTTCATTTCTATTTTCGATTTGCATATGCATAGCATGTACGAA
>KK118615.1:514298-571381 GCA_000611955.2 Stegodyphus mimosarum | reverse complement strand
TGGTGGTGTATGAATACTTTTGAAGCTGACTGTATTTCCTGTTTCAGAAAGGATAGAAACTAGGTAACGCCCTTCAGGAGATCTGCTTGTTTATTTCCAATAAAGGTAAAAGCAATCAAGCATTACGTTTACATGAGGAAGAGAAGGAAAAGCGAATATCCAGTGTAGGTTTACATCATTTGAAAAAGTACTGTAGAGACGACTGACACTGACAGCCACCGCCACAGTAAAGACATTAGGTTATTGCGAAGCAGAAATCATGAAAAATTAGCAATGCTTTCGCCGGGACTTCGAACCACGGACATCTCGAATATGCGCCGAGCGTGTTGACCACTACACCACGAAGGCATGCTAAGAAGGCGGGAGAAATACCTTAAAGGTGAATACCTTACTAATTTCTTCCATGCATCTTAAAAAAGTTTTAACACAAACTTTTATCCTACTTCATAACCTACTTCCTGTGTTCTTATTCAAATTTATTTTCTGCAGAAATAAGGAATTCTACGTTTCGAAGATATATCAGCATAATCAAATTTTCTAAGTTCCTAGCAGCAAAATCCTTTCAAGTTATATAAGGTTATTCCTTTAATTTTTTTCCGCCAGTGTATTTTCGTTCTACGAATGAAAATATTCTGAAGTTTCAGTTTAAAATTTCTCCCTTCTTTCAATTTAAATTCAATCTCATTTCAGGTTTCGAAATCAAAGCGCAACAACTCTAAATTTAAACTTTTTCTAATAAATTTCTCTCTCATTCTAAATATAATAATAAATTCGAAAATTTCACGCCAAATATAAAAAATACTTCTTAAATAACGAAGAAGTTTCATCCATAACTTGAAAAGAATTTCCAGAGATTCTAAACCCTAAAACGTTTTTATGCCGCTAGATATTTTTCCTTGTCTTCTGACAGTAACCTTAATATTTGAAACGAAATGTTTTATAGCAATCAATAAATTGATTTTTATCGCGGCATTTAAAAACTTTTCAATCCGATAAAAAGCGATTAGTGAAAACAGCAAAAAAGCTAGAGAAATGGCGAAATAACAGCCGATAGACTTAAACAAAGCAGGTGAGGCCTTTTTTTGCCAAAGGGAAGAGATGACTTTGAGGAAGATTTTTTAAGGGAAAACTGGCCCGCATTCTTTTAGATTACTATTTCATATTGAAGGTGAATCTTATCTCAAGGTTTAATATCGGGACGTTCAATAACGATTTGTATTAAGAGGAGTCAAGTGAGAGAACATACTTTTTAATTGTTTAAATACGTATATGAATATTACAGGTAATTCCCACTCAACTATGCAGAGTTCTCGTTTCTCGGGAAGTTTTCCAATGGTTTCAGCAAACCATTCTTTAGAAAGAAGTACTCCGGACTTATTCATGGACAGCTTCTTGCTGTTCCTCATTGCTGGCGAATTATCAACCATTCAGGTTTTCCTTTACCTTGTCGAAACGGTACAGCCCGATACTACAGTTGTATAGTTCCACACTAGTACTTTAAATGTCAAAGCGCAAAAATCTTCAGACAACTTACTGTCCAATCAGAGCTTCTGAGTAACTCAGATGAAGGTTTAAAACAAGCCTTTTTATTATTTCATTAGCATAATGCTTATAGAAAACTTAAAAAATTCCACAAAACACAACCTCCGCAGTTCGCAAGAAATTCAGAACAAAGGTCAAACAAAGTCAAATTAAAATGTTTAGTACTAAGAAGCACGCGCCTACTAAGCTTTTGCATGACTCTCAGTCTTTTACGACGCGATCGCAGCTAGCGAAGTTACAGCGATTAAGCAAATTCAATAACAGGGGAATCCACTAACAGAGTGACCGGTAACAGCTGCGAAAGACTTTCTCTCAACTCAAGAATTCTGCATCTAATGCATTAACTAATTTCCATCCTGAAAGTAGTTAATGAAATTAGAAGTAAGAGTGAAGGAAAAATAATAATATAAGTATGTTAATTAATATTAAACTCTACACAGATTCTGGAACATTAATCACACGTTGTTGTTTCTGAAGGACAGCCTATGAAGCAATAAATGAACATACATTTTATGCATTTCATAAATACACTCTTAAACAACAAAACACACACACACGAAAAAAAAAAAAAAACGCCGCACCACGACGCACTGAGGAGATATAAAGCATATTGGACACAAATTGATATGCACACAGGTTTCGACGGAAAATGCAAAATTTTACGTTTTGGCTGCCAATGAATGAACGGTTGTCGCTACAGCGCATCTGATCTGCGCAACTGGCAGGATATTTAAGAGGAGAAATTACGATTTCAGGTCATATTTTCTTCACGAATTTCATTCCGTATACTCTGGTAGACAGTAACTATGCCTCGCATACAGGTGCGCGAACGATATGCGCAGATGTCAGAATTTGAGAGAGGTCGTGTAGTTGGGCTCAGAAGCCGGTTGGCCTTATCGGCGAATAGCTCGATATTTGAGTAGGAGCGATGCCACTATTAGACGATGTTGGCAGGAATGGGTGAAACATGGCAGCACACAGCGTCAACAAGGAAGCGGTAGGCCTAGAGAAACGACAGAACGTGAAGACCGAGCAATCCTCAGAGCAGCACTCACAGCCCCAGATGCATCATTATCATCGATTGTACGTGCAAATAGTGCTTCAGTGACCGCAAGGACCATTCATAGACGGCTCACAGAAAGGGGGCTGAGGTCACGGCGCCCCTTGTGCCGACTACCATTGACCTCTGTACAACGTCAAGCCCGTTTCATGGTGTCAGGCTCATTCGCACTGGAATGTTACTGACTGGAATAGAATAGTCTTCAGTGATGAGTTCCGCTTTGAAATGAGCCCCGATAACCAGCGAAGGCGAGTCTGGAGACGCCCCGGAGAGCGGTATGATACCAACCTGACTGTATTCCGGCAGACAGGCCGACAAGCAGGAGTGATGGTCTGGGGTGCCATTTCATTTCATAGTAGGACCCCTTTGGTTGTCATCCGCCGCAACCTTACAGCACAGCGGTACGTCGACGAAGTTCTAAGCCCGTTGTGTTGCTTTTCATATCACGCCACCATGGGCTTACATTTTAGCAAGATAATGCCCGCAACAATACTGAACATGTTTCTACTGCTTGCCTTAGTGCTTGCCGAACATTACCTTGGCCAGCAAGGTCGCCGGATCTCTCTTCTATTGAGCACGTATGGGCAGGGCCCTCCAACCAGCTCGGGATGTTGACGATCTAACGCGTCAGTTGTACTGAATTTGGCAAGATATCCCTCAGGAGGACATCCGCAACCTCTATCAATCGATGCCAAGCCGAATAACTGATTGCATAAGGGCCACAGGTGGACAAACACGTTACTGAGTTTTTCACTTTGTGAAGCTCTATCACTTCAATAAATCATCCAATTTTTCTCAAACTGTAATCACTTGTTTTTCTATGTATGTACATCACATCTACCGATTTTCGTCCCATTCGGATAGCTCCTTCTTGGCGAAAGAATTCCTTATTCATCGAAAGAAGTCCTCGATTTTTCAGTATCAAATCGGGCATCTGCTTTACAGCATCTGGCGTACATCTTCACTATTAACGTACCACTTCTCATCTCGTTCACCAAGCTTTAATTTTCCGTATTAGAGTTCTTAATCCAATCAAATAAAGAGCTTTGAATACCTTTAATTTGTGAATTTGTGTTGAAAATTTCCATTTCTTATCCCTCAAAAACATAGCATCGGGAGTTCAAATCCGAGAAATTCTAAATGACTCCACAGATGGCGCTCGAAATAAAAGGTGGTAGCTCGAACTATACAAGAGGGTGGAACTTGTCACTACCAATGGTTAGCGATTGGGTGCCAGCCTGCCGAGTAGCCCTTTAAGAGGGTAAAAAATGTAAGATTTTTCTCCCTCCTAACCACAAGTCTTCGAAGTATAATTTGGAAGGCACGCCTGGCTAGCAATCGGAAGATTCTGAGTTCAAGCTCCGACGAGCCTTCATAATTTATAACTCATTACCGCTTTCCCGCTGGAACTATGCAACCATTGTACGATAGAATGATGAATTCGCATCAGCATTTCAAACAAGCATCGCCAAGATGTTAAGCTGTTTGTTAACACTGAACAGCAACACGCATCCAAATCATTATCGAATGTAATAAGAATGTGCATTTTGTTGTACACGCGGACACACACACACACAAACAAAAAAAAGCGCTGCAAACAATGCTTTCTGACGTATTTTAATTATTAACACTTTCCGACCCAAAATTAAAAATACCCACCCATTAGATTCTGGTGAATAAAAGGAACCATCAAACAGAATAGTTTTTTCGTGATGCTAAGTTACAAGAATTTGTTTATTGTTCGGCGGCGATCTCCTAAGCACTGTTTGCATCATACTTTTTTTTTTCGTTTTTCCTTTTTGCGTGTGTGCGCTTTATATTAACGTATATTTGTGTTATGAGAGGAGATGAACACTTTCATTAGAACAAAACCAATCGGACCTGGTATCCGTGGTGACTTCGTGTAACTTCGGGCTAATCGCACAGCCTCATCCCGATGACGAACCTTTCAAGAATCTTCCTTATCAGCTACTATGGTAGATCACGAGTCTACAACTGTCCTAACGGATGACGGGGAATCAGAATTCGATTTCGGAAAGAAAGCCTGAAAAATGGCTACCTCAACCAAGGGAGGCAGCACGCGCGCAAATTACCCATACCCAGGACAAGCAGCCACTGACGAAAAATAACACTATGGAACTCCTTTGAGACCCTGTAACTGGAAAGAATACTCTAAATCCTTTAATGAGAATCAGCTGGTGGCCAAGTCTGGTGCCAGCTGCCACAGTAAATCCCGCTCCAATAGCGTATATTAAAATTGTTACAGTTAAAAAATATACTGAACGGGAAAACTGAAAGGAACAGCCATAAAAAGCTAATAAAATGGAACTTGCACAATTTCTTTATTTTGTCATGCCTGACACATCTTCAAACCGCAGAACTGCCTACTTCTGCAAAGAATAAATTTAAATAAGATACAGGAAATGTGTTATAAATTGAGGTTGAGAAAAATTGGTACTTCAATATTTTAGAGATACTAAAAAAAAAAAAAAATTAATAAGGTTTGTAGTTACCCCTGACCGAAATTCATCTGTACAGCCATTTTTCATCATGTGTATTAGTAAATTGTCCAGGAATTCCAATGGTAACAAAGTGTATTCACGATAATGATGGTATTAAAGAGTGCTACGTGAGGACTGCAGTGATGCAATTCGAAATCCCACCCATATTCTATCAGATTTAAATCCGGAAAACATGAGGGTTATTTCCTCCACTGGATTACTTAGTCCTCAAGAGAGTCGGTTACTGGTGTGCAGGGCGATGAGGATGAGAAGGAAGTTAGCACCGACTGCATCCCGAAACAACTCGACATAAGAATCAAGAACCTCATCTCTGGATATTTAAGCACTTACAGTTCCACGGGTAAAAATGTACAGGTCAGTGCGGCTATTCAAAATGATGCCTATTCATACCATAATTCCACCACTTTTGTACCGATGTCTTTCATGAATATTTTCAAGCTTATTGCATACGTTTTTCTCCCTCCCAATCACAAACGACTGGAATGACTCTCCAAAAAAAAAAAAAGCGATTTCGGTCCATGGTACTTCAATCATTGCAGACAGAAGCACTTCGCAGCACCAATTAGTAGGACACTAATCAAAAGTTCCCTAACATACAGTCCTCTTTTATGAAGCCAGTGAGGCATGGCATATCTGGATAGTCATGATCTTGTAGCTGGAATGAAATTACTTGTAAACTATGTTAATGTCAGCTGTGCATTTCTTTTAGCAATCGATGCCAAGTAGCCGTTCTGAGAATTTGTTGTTGTATGTTTTCGATCTTGATCTGATGGTCTGCATACATTACCAATGCCCTTTAATAATTTAAATATTTCTGAGAAAACGCTTTTGGCTACTTTTAGCTTTTTGTATACCTGTGTCAGTGTCTGTCCTTCTGCCATTCTTGCAGCTGAACGCCATTTCTCACAATCCGTCAAAGATCTTTTCAGCGCTGTATTTCATATTTCACCCGCGAGAATTTTAGTATAATACTTAAAAATTTTGTTTGAAGCATCCCCCCTACACATCTTTCTACACGTACCGAAAGAATGGGCACAAAAATTTTCATTCTATTATTTTCTTTCTTGCATATTTCTCCTTCTGTTGCATATTGCTTCTTCTATTGCATATTTCTTGCACATTCTGTCATATATTTCTCTACTTCTGTGTTGTATACAGGAAGCAATTCTAATGATCTATGAGATAACATTGACTATGAGCTATCAATCAATTAATTACCTTTCATTTTATTTCATTTAACAGAATTCTTTAAAGCACTTTTTTACAGTTGTTCCTTTAATTTTTACCATCAGAGTATATGCAAGATCTATCACTGCTCGATCACGGAACACAGGTAATTGGACGAGGGTTAGAATTCTCACGAATGAGCTATCTATATGGCCGCTATGGTGGTTTTCCGCCATGCGTAAGAAAAATACAAGCCGTTTTCCTTTTCCAGTCCTTCACAAAGACATGCCCTTCTGTTCTACATTCAGCTCTTGCGTGTTTTGCCATAAATCCTTAAACCAAACTTAGTATGTGCAAGTGTATAATTCTAAGCATGAACGGTAAAGAAGTGGCGGGAAAAAGGTCTATATACTATAGTGTGCGAATTAATTCGGACAAAACGATTTTTTTTTGACAATTTACGTACATGCCTTCATATGCAGTCATAATATTAACAGGCAATTATCTCTTCCTTTAGCAAAAATGATCTCTGGAATGCACTTAAGGTTTGATTCTACTAGTCTTGTGTACGTATTTTTTTACTTCTTTATCATAGAACCACACTTTTATAACGTTCTTAAACATGCTCTCTTTTGTCATGCATTTTGCTGGTCCATTTTAATAAGATGTTCCTTGGGAATTCCTTGCCCAAGTTTTCAATCGGATATAAGTCTGGTGAATTTCCTGAGCAATCTAGCACAGTAATTTTATTTTCCAACATGAACTTTTCTACAGATTTTGAATTGTGAAGTGGAACCAAGTCATGCTAAAATAACCCTGCAAAGGTTTTCAAAAATGGCACATTCCCTACGTTTTGAAATCTCTACATACTTCGATGAATTCATCATTCATCAATAGGAACAAGACTTCCATTGTCATCTACAGTGAAAAAAACTCCAAAAGATCTGTTTTTGAGGTTATTTTAAGGTTTGTTGGATATGTTGAGGTCTTATTGATTCACCCTTTTTTCTTCGTCTAGCAACATCAGATGTGTAACCATGAACAAATAAATTAATTTAATCTCTGAAAATGACTTTTTTCTAGTCATTTACGGTCAGAGATTTGTATTTTTTGGCCCATAATAATCGCTTTTTTACTTTATTTTGAGGTGTCAAAAGTTTTTTCTTATTTAATTTTTTTTCTAATTGGCTTTCTCGCCTTCCACAAGCAGCAGTGAAAAATCTACGCCGCATATTTGCAGTATGAATTATCAGTACCAACAGATAACAGATCGCTTTTAAGGTTTTTGCTAGCTTCCGTTGAATTAATAATGCTATTTCGAAGTAGGAATCGATCAGATTTTGGAGGCCCTTTCTTTCTGGAGAAAATAATCCAGTTTCATTGTGCGTTCTCAAAACTCCAGAAACGCTAGATATTCTAACACCAAACCACGGAAGCGATATTTCTTACATTCATGGATATGTGATGTTTGAAGTGTAATAACATAATAATTATCTCTCTTTCTAGGCATTATATAAATTTTTAGCATCCTAAAATGAATGAATGAATGCAAAATGTATTTAAAAAGTACGAAAAGTAACTTCGTCGTCTCACAGAAACTGTAAGGTTTTAGTTAAACTAACCAAGTTTTATTTTAATTTAAATCTTTTCTATCTCCTCTCTGTTTCAACTTCCTGTCAGAAGAAGCGCGCGTTTTTAGCTTATGCTAATTTTGAAGTACGGCCAAGCACTATTTAAGCCAGAGGTAGAAACCTCTCGGTGTGTGAGAGCTCAGACTCAGATCACGGTCACGCCGCTCAACGTTCGTCTGACCAGCTAGCAGCTTAAATTCTATAAGCCATAGTGCTTACCACGTGATTGCATTGTAAAACAAATTAAAGTGCGGTAGTATTTAGTATACCTTGCTACGCACCCTTTTCGGTAGAGGCCAACTTCCGCGAATTGCTCTGCGAAGCAAAGTTTAATTTAAGTTCTATTTTAGGTTTAGTTTTAAAATTATTTTATTGTTAAGTTCGACCCAAGTGTGGTGTTTTACTTTCTGTATCTCTCCCGAATTGGGAGGTTTGTATTTAATAGTGATTGAATAAAAGAGGATTTCAAATCCCTTCACGTGCAGTTATTATCCAGCCCAACAGATACATCAGAACATAGCGTACCTTCCGCTCCCTGTTCCAGCTCAGGACTAAATATTGGAGGTTAAGTACCCTTTACAGAATTTACCATGTTCTCAAAGAATACACACAGAATGCTAAGTCCTGACAAAACAAGCTTAAAAAACTGGTCCGATCCTAATTTATACCACAAACCAAGTACTCGAAAGCAGACATTCAGATGACATTAGGGCTGTTAAAACTGCTTCGAGGGACCTGGTGATATCAGCTGGTCACCAACTTAAAATTTCGTGAAAAAAATCGCTTTGTCTCAATTAATTTGCATACTACAGTATGTTATGATACATTACGCACAGCTATCTTTTTAGTTTTCGAGCAAGACAATTGCTCCAGCCATTAGCTAACTTTTCTCATTTTAATAAATTTATGTATGCGAGTAACTGCAGTAAAATGAAAACAATACAAATTAATTCCGAGAATACTTTTAGCATTTTCAGACAGAATTTCCGACGAAAAATTTTAACACGAAAATAATTACGTTACAAAAGACTGCTTCGAACTTTTCAATTTTGCAATCTCTTTACGATAAAGCTGCTGCGAAATATAAGTAGATAAATATCCAAGAGCCGTTTTTAATGTTATCAGGTAATACTACAATAGAAGGATATCAGTTAAACAAGAACATTTCGTCATCAAATTAACTATTTGAAAGGAAGATATCGTACAATAGCAAATGTTGATTATCCAATACAATAAATTAATTGTTCTGTAAAAAATAAAATCCCAAGCAATAATTCTCGATAGCGGAAAGCAAAATCTTATTTGAAATAAATGAAATATTAAACGAAAGTTAGAATTCAAACTGTATTAAAAGGCACATTTTAATGCGCTTTTCGCACAAAAAGGAAAAATAAAGAGGAAGGAGACACACAAACTGTTTTATTCCGATCAATTTTCTTTCAGTGAAATAAAACGAGAAAATTGTGTGCGGAAAAACAATAAGATAAACGTTAAAATATTGAAACAAATTTTTCAAACTGGCTATAGTGATAGTAAGACCAATAACTTCATAAGATTATTAGGTTATGCTTGGTCTGATACTAGAACTTTAGTCCTACAATCTTACTAGACTAGTAGGGAGTTATCGCTAAGTCTGAGAATAGTATAGCAGAGATTTAAAAGTTTAAATACTATTTTTACTAAAACTGAACTTTTAACAAAACAGGCTCATGCTACAGATAACCACCATCTGTGGAGATGCAAATTAAGCTTAACAGGCACAGGTACAAGTAGGAGGGACACCAAATATTTACCAACAGGTGACCCAGGTGTTGTCCCTTCCTACTAATTTTCCCGAATAGCCTAGCTTGAAACTGAAGATGCCCGGCTCACGCTACACTGCGGGCACTACCACTGTCAGCAGTGTATTAGAGGTTCGTCCGAGTGCTTCGTTTGTACATTTATATCTATGGAAAGTTACATTTTTTGCATGGTGGTAAATGAATATTACTTCTACATGGTGATACAACTGATATTATATGGTAGTTATAAGTTTATTGCATATTGTTAAATCATATGGATTACGATTGTTTTCATACGTTTGTTTGAATCAGTATTTTGTGGGTTGATGTTTTACAGTTCAGTCAAATAAATTTAAACGTTCAGCAGTAATCTAAGATTGCTCAGTTAAATATCTAACCTATAAGCTGGCTTAAATAATTTACAGGCGCGTAAATTTAGGCTCCGTTCAGACGGTGGTACAAATGTCATAGAAGCAGATATGTTATAAAGTATAAAATGCGGGAGATCCGTTCATACCTGCGAGACAGGATCTAAGTCGTAGCCAATTGGAGAAGCTAAATATGCGCATGCGTGGATGTGTCTACAGCTTTCCCGCTCTATTTTCTGCGCTGATTGGTCAAACCTTATGCTAAGTCGGCATAAGGTTGAAAACTTCGAACTTTATGCCAAACTCATAAACCAGTTTTTGTGACGTAGCAAGGTTTACCTAACAGTGAAGTTCGGCTTAAACCAGTTATGACATTTAGACCACCGTCTAAAGGTAGCCTTAAAGGATCGGCTGTGAGAGAATGCAAAGCCAAGATAATTACATTTATATAAAGCTGGCAGAACTCTAAAAATGCTACGCGAGTGCCAGAAACTCTCTAGGATCCTAAATCGTCAGCTTAAATTCACTACAAGCTAATTTGCATTCTGGTGAGGAATACGGAAAAAAGTTAAATTAAAGATCAAAACCATAACAACTGGTTAGTTTAACATAAGAACCTTACAAAATTCAGAAATATAATCATAATCTTTTTCGTTCGAGTTTCCTACGTTAGAAATTGCGAATTTTTTTTTTTTTTTTTTTATTTATTTAGCAAACAGTTAGTGCTGAAGACTTTTTTCCAATATCATGAATAAATGAAAACACAATTAAAAGCCTTTCAAATTTCAAGAGTCCAAGAAATCATAAAAATACAATCATTTCCACAACTGAAAGCAACTCACGATGAATTAAATCTAAAATTATTATTAAAAATAATATCAGAAGATAATAGACTTCTTTTTCTTAATTCCAAAGACAATGGTATTACCATTATTTTAATTCAAAACACATCTCTCAGGTCCATTTCGGATGATAAAATACGTGCTGTCTGGTAAAGCTAACAATAAATTAATGATTACACAAAAATAAATGTCAAGATATGAATCTATCCAATCACGCCTACTAATTACACATCCATAATAATCATTGATATTAAGAAGCAATCACAATTTGTTCAAGACTATTCAGAACGTCTCAGAAGGAACTAGGAATTCACAAAAGTACTCTCTTGTCTTTCGTTCCAAATAGCAAAGTATTAATTATAATTCTCAAAATTTAGCCTGGGTGCGAGCTCATTTTGTAAAGTTGTAAGGTTTATCCTAAGTTTATTAACAGTTATTTTAAGTTTTGTATTTTTCCTATCTTATTCTAATTTCAGCTTACAATTTCCTGCCAGAATGTAATTTCAGAAACGCAGTTAATGCAAATGAGAAAGAGTTCTATTTAAGTCGATACTTCACCGACTACGAGAGAGAGAGTCTAGTTCCCCGACTCCATATCTTAGGCCCTTGCTTGGCTTCGCCGATTTAATTAATACTAAAAGGCCAACTAGTTAGATTTCTGATAGCTTCGGCTATATCCTTCAAATAGCTTAGTTAAGGTAGTTTAGTTTAAATTATTATTATTTTAAGTTCAAGCTCGAGTGGAGGCTTTGTGTAAAGTTCCAAGTAGGAGCTGATTGTAAATATACAGAAAAATAAAGGGTTGTAAACCCTCCTTAAGTCTTACGTGTTCTGTTCACACACTTAAGCGATTATTCGCTTGTCAGTGTTCGTGGGGTTCTAAGTTAGAACTTTAGAATTAAATAAGTAAAACCTCACAAAGTAACAGAAGCAGTTACAATATCATTTTTACTTCCTTGTACTAAGTAAAGGGAATACTATAATCGCAAAAAATTTCGGGTATTATATTTCGACCGAAATATCCATTTCAGCGACTCCCGAATACATTTTAACTATTTTTTGAGTGATGTCTGTACGTACGGACAGAATTAAGGACTTTCTTTTCCCAAACGGATTGTAATATGGATTTAAATTGGATTTTTTTCTGACGTTTATAGATACGTAGGTATATATCTAGCATAACTCGAAAACTATTAGCCGTAGAAAGTTAAAATTTTGTACAAGGAACTGGATTCTAAATGTCTTACTTTTCCTCCCTCACTCTCTCCATATATACCAATCCCTTACGCGGCTTAAGCATCCCTCGGACCAGAGGTTGTTCAGCATAACAGCAGTGGACACCGTGAGCATCAATGTTGACCCCTTATGTACTTTGTCTTCCATATAGAAATGGACTCTTTCAGTACTACAAGGCTCCTTGTCAAAGGTCGGAATGAAATTACAGGAATTTGATGAATTCCAATTAAAGTTCTGGCCTCTTAATTCACTGAATATGAATCCTATTGAGCATATACAGGACCCAGATCAGAACTCACCATGCATGTTGAAACCTACAGGAATTATGCAACTTCTTATGGTAAAGGTGAGATAATTTTCCTCCAAATACTTTTCATGGAACACTAGAATTTTTTATCACCGCGGACTGCAGTTGTTTCTCGTATTAAAAAAGAAGTACAATTAGAAAGAAAGTGGCGATAATGTTTCGGCTGACCAGCATCAATTGCTCAACGACAACTCCTTTCATACAAAAAAGCAACAAAGATGCCAAATTTATGCACTACTATCACGACGAATATAACATGAAAATTCAAGAATATAAAAATTAATAGTATTCATGGAATTATTATAGTTTACTTAATTACATAATTTATTGGCCGTCGAACTAAACAGAATTTTTTTTTAAAATTATTATTTTCCTTTTACCTACTCCGACAAAAGCTAAGAACGGCCCTCATTTCCTTGAGGAATTTTCAATAAAATGAAAACTTGCTACTGATATGAGAAATAGATTTCTATTTATATAAATTCAAGAATGCCTACAAATTTACAACTTAAACAATTTTTTTACAACCAACAAAATTACATCTAATAAACTCGCAAATAAAATATGTTTATATGTAAACATCAAACAAATAAATATTCGGTTTAAAAGAACCTTCTTCTCTCCCTCTTGAGTTTTCTTTCATAAAAAGATTTTCCTCCCTCTCTCTCTCTCTCTATTACTTCATGAAAATAAATACAATTAGAATAAGATACACAAATATATAACATTAACAAGTGGAAATATATCACATTAACTTTGGATTTATATCAAATTAATAACAGAAATTTCATTTTCTTCTGCATTTTATTATTAATGAAAGAACTAAAATTTATTATTAAGCCCCAATATGCCTTTCTTTATTTGGCTGAATATATCCTTCTAAAAAACTAAGTTTCATGCGGCAGTTTATGAGTCAATTTAAATAAACCTAAAATTCTTCGACAAAACAGACGCTGATACCAGTAAAATTTAAATTTTATCGATAATAATAATCATTATTTCAAGGTATTTTCATTACAGAAAACTCTACGATACAACTCTGAGAACTTCCACTACATCTTCAATAAAGTTTCAGATTTCTAGTGCATTGCAACAGACTTAGCTATGCAAATTCTATTAAAAATGGAAATTGTATCAAAATTTATCTCGTGAAACACCTTAGTATATATATATCGCATGAGATTCAAGTACAAAGTTCTGGCGATTAAAAAGAAAAGAAACAAAAATCTCCCGATTAAGTCATATGTCACTCTCGTGATAACGAAAAGACATTAGCTATCCAAAATTAAGGGGAGCCTTTTCAGTAAGGCACGAACCGCTCACAAATAATTTATGAGCTTCAATTACAGTTTTCAAAAAGCTAATTTTCCTCCCAGCGATTTAACGTACAAACAATCAGCATTCATTAAACTTTCAATTCCGTTGCGCAAATGACTTTCGACACGGAAGCAAGTTCGCATACAGTTTGGTATTCATTAGAAATCAATGTTGAGCGGCTTGCTGATAGTACCAGTCACGAATTAAAGGACCCTATATGTGTACATCAAAAGAGGATGAGTGTGTAAAACAGGTATGACATCATTTTTTAATAACACCAATGACACCGACATCAAAAACTGCCTCAGTTCTTTTGAGAATTTACTTTACTACCTAAACCGTCACATTTCTGATGGAATTTTCGCGCGTTAATTCTTATTTACACATACACAAACAGAAAAAAAAAAAATATTTTGGTTATGATTATTGAATTTATGATTTTAGTTATTGAATAATACAGACAAAAATCAAAATTTTGAGCATTTATGAGGAAACGTAAAACAAAAATCAAATTTACAGTAAAAAGAAAGACGTTCCTCCTGTTTTCTTGTTTTGTGATCAAATTTAGCAGTTTCCCAGACCGAGTAAGATGAGCAAGTTGGCAAATTAAGTATGAGTAATGGAATAATTTTAGTAAACACTTTCTTCTTCTTTGAGAACATCGGTTAAAGGACAAATAGTTAAAAACTATTCCCCCTTTGGTGGATGACCCGCCGAAGAGATCATAGATACATAAAATGATAAAAGATTCATCCAGACTTTCTTACAAAACGAACAACATGTTTTATTAATATAGCAAAGGAAATTAACCCATAAAAGATTAATTAGAATCAAGATGAATTACAATTACGGTAAGCAGCGCCCAACGTCTGCCTCCGTTCGCTGATAACACCTGCTCTGTCTCTATTTTTTGAATAACCAACGCTCTTTTCTTTCTGACGTTGCCATTCCGGAAAACACAATCTTTTCTTTATTCATAATGTCTGATTCCTACTGTAATGGAATAGTTTTATACATTAAGTTTAAAATATAAGGGTATAAGTAAAATATAACTATATATGTATTTTACAGTACTCGTTATTATAAAGCAAACTAAAGAAAGACATTTACAAAATTCGCATTTCAATCCTTCAAAAAAGTAGACATGGTTTTCAAAATAAACACAATCTAGGAAAAAAATAAAATTTTTCACTCTGAAAGAAAAATTTAAAGCGGTACATCAACTAGAAAGAAAATCTCATGTGGACATCACATTTTTTGGTTGCATATCATTTAAACTTAGTTCCTCGAATTACATTGCTCGACACTAAAAATGCAACATCAAGAAGGAGTGGTCAGAAATTTATGCAAATTTTAGAGTAGACGCACGTCACTGAGTTATGCGAATGATGTGAAATGCGCAGCTCTCCGACGCACGTGAAGTACGATATAAGGGAAGAAACATGCAGAATGGGCAATACTCGTTCGTTACGGAGAGACGGGGACGCCCTAACTTTACCATTGTGGTTATACGGGCATGGTCCCACGCCCTCCTCCTGGTTTTTCATATCAGCTCCACCACAGCCAAGGGAGCGGACAAGCCAGCACCAGTACGGTCCCTGTCGAGCCTGATCCCATCCTAGGTACAATACCCGGGTTCTAGTCCTGTGAAGAATAAGGTACAATAGTACCTGATATTTTACCCCCGTGGTTGAGACTGTCTAAGTACAGATCCTAGCCAGTACTTCCCAGGAATTCTCCTGAGTCAACCCCCGGGGGGGAAATGGGCAATATTAGTGTCGTTATTTCTGCCAGACGAATTATCGAAGAAAGTTGGTTTTTGTCCCGGAGGATACGTGTAATAGGAGAGAATGCCAGGCCGCCGCCAACGAAGGCACTTCCAGCACATAGACGATTTTACGAGGGATATGGTGATCGGACTGAGAAGGGTGGGTTGGTCCTTACGTCAAATCGCAGCTGATACCCACATGGATGCGAGTACGGTGCATCGGCTATGGCGAACATGGTTGGAACAAAGGAATGTGGGAAGAAGGAGGGGTGCAGGTGCAGCCAGAGTGACGTCAGCACGCGTGGATCGACGCATGACAATCCCGCGAGTCACTTGTACCGCGATTCTGCAGCATGTGGAAGATACCCTGGATGTTCCCGTGTCGACGAGAACCATTTCCCGTCGATTGGCTGAACATGGCCTGCACTCACGGCGTCCGTTAAGAAGACTGTCATTGACCCCACAGCCAACGTTTAGAATGATGCCGGACTGGAGCGACGTGGATGACAGAATGGCGAAACGTCGTGTTCTCAGATGAGTCACGCTTCTGTTTATCCAATGACAGTCGCCGCGTACGTGTGTGGCCTCGACGTGGAGACAGATCTAATCCGGCAGTAACTGTGGAACGCCCCACCGCGTGACAACGTGGCATAATGGTTTGGGGCGCTATTGCCTACGATTCCATTTCATCTCTAGTTCGTATTCAGGGCACTATGATGGCCCAACGATACTTGGATAATGTACTGCGGCCAGTGGCAATCTCTTACCTTCAGGGGCTGCCTAATGCAATTTTTCAGCAGAATAACGCTCGACCACACAGTGTTCGCATCTGCCAACATGCTCTGCAAGGTATACAGATGCTTCCCTGGCCACCGTACTGTCGCCAATCGAACAAGTGTGGGATGTGATTGGACGCCGTTTGCAGACTCTGCCCCTGTCTCGTTCAGAAGACGAACTGTGGCAAATGGTTGAACGCGAATAGAGAGCCATCCCTCAGGACACCATCCGCACTCTTATTGACTCTATGTCTAGACGTGTGTCTTCGTGCATCGCTGTCCGCGGTGGTCCTACATCCTACTGAGCCGACGCCGTTTTCGCTCTGTATTCTGACTATCATTTTGAAATAAAGATCACTTATTGCTGCTTGCTGTCTCTGTCTTTTTTCCAAATTTCATCACTTTCTAACCAATCCTTCTTGGTGTTGCATTTTCAATGTCGAGGAGTATATTTTAACTTAAGAAACGACGTCAAAAACTGCAAATTTTAAAATTAAATATCCCAGTTAATTTTTGTCGCACAGGAGTCAAACTTCTTGCTTTTTTATTTTTTCATAACGAGTGTAAAACTTTCCCAAATAGAAGTATAAAAACCGGAAGAAAGTAAGATTTCGTTATTTGTCCAAAATTATTATTTTTTTCTTAATTTGACATTGTCAAAACATGAATATTTTCGTCACATCAAACACTTCTATAATTCGAAGTACATGACTACAACTAACGATTGCCAAAATAAAGGCCGTGTAAGGGGGTGGGTATCAAGTGCCAATTGCAGTAAAAAAGTGAGGTGCACGACTAAATGTTATAACAGGTCCATATACAAAATTTTAACACTCTACGGCTAATCGTTATACGAGATATACATGTACGTACATACGCACAGACGTCACAAAGACGTTTTTTATTTTTTCATAACGAGTACAAAACTTTCCCAAATAGAAGTATAGAAACCGGAAGAAAGTTAGATTTCGTTATTTGTCCAAAATTATTATTTTTTTCTTAATTTGACATTGTCAAAACATGAATATTTTCGTCACATCAAACAATTCTATAATTCGAAGTACATGACTACAACTAAAGATTGCTAAAATAAAGGCCGAGTAAGGGGGTGGATATCAAGTGCCAATTGCAGTAAAAAAGTGAGGTGCACGACTAAATGTTATAACAGGTCCATATACAAAATTTTAACACTCTACGGCTAATCGCTATACAAGATTACATGTACCTACATACGCACAGACGTCACAAAAAATCCATTTTGGAGCCCGTTTTGAAACAAATACTTTATACTACGTACCTACAAACGTCACGCAAATAACATATCAAAATAGATTCTATAATAGTCCAAATGGATATTTCCGCTGAAATTCTTCGCGTCTACAATACTTCCTTCGGACAAGAAAGTAAAAAAAAACTTCTATTGTATTTCAAAATAAAACTGTGAAGCTAAAAACTAAAAAACTACACAGGTTGAAGAAAGTGTTTAATTAATATAGTTGTAAAGTACAACATACAGCCGCATAGAGTAGTTACGTTAAACTGTTCTGTTTTAAACGATAATTACACTTCTAAAGAGCAGGTGAAGAGAAGACTTATGTTTCTTAAGAAAAGGATGAACAGAAAAGGTACAATTTAGCAAAATAATATTTTACACGAGAAGATAAAATATTTTTCTGCACGAAAAATAGGTATTATAACTCTTTTTACTTCCTTGTACGAAGTAAAGGAAGTAAAAAGAGTTAAAAATTCTAGCTATCATATTGCAACGAAAATATCCATTTTGACCGCTATCGAATGCAATTTAACAATGTTTTCGAGATCTGTACGTAAGGATAGAATAAAGGATTCTTTTTTCTCCAAACGAAGTATAAAACTCATTTAAAATGGATTCAGAAAAGATTTTTTCGTGGCGTCTGTCCGTCCGTATGTATGTACGTATCTCGCATAACTCAAATACGAGTAGCCTCAGAACGTTGAAATTTTGTATACATGGTTGTTATAATTAGTTTTGCCCCTCCCTTTTCGGTTGCAATCGGCCGCACCAAAAGTATATAAATGTGCATATATGTAAGATAAAAAATATGTGAATCAAAATTTAAAATAATCCCTAATTCCCTTTAACTCTCTCTGTGTTTTAAAAATAGTAATAACTTCTCTGGATTGCGTCATTTCTAGATCATTCCATTTTGCAGCGCTGATGACGTAATAATTGCAAATTGAAACTTTTAACTCAAATCAAAACTTTTCTCTTCGTGTGCTCCCATATTGGCTAACTAGGCACTTCAGCTTCCTTCTGTACGCTGCTTGGTCGCTATTCGTTATACGCACTTTCTATCGCAATACTTTCCAAAATATAAATGTTCTTGAATAGGAAAGACTAGAACCGCCCCGACTGCAAGTTTCTTCTAGCTATTATGTATCGACGCTGCTCCGTCTTTTCCTTGCATTTATTAGTATTACATATATATACCCACTCTGTTACTCGATTCAGTGAGCTCACTTTTTTTTAATTCTTATATGTTGGTAAATTGTGCATTTTTTTGCTTTAAAAAATGATTGAATTATGTTGTTCTTATCTTCCGGTTAAGGTTTTTATGCCTTTAGTTAATCTGCATGCAATAGTTGTAGAATTATTAACCATTTAAAAGTTGTTTAAGTGCGGCTAAGCCTAATTTTTGTTTACCATAGCAGCCGTATTTGTTTACATCTGAAACTTAGCAGAATAGTTAATTTCGTTTCTGCACCTTCAGTGTCTTTTTGCAGAGTGGAACCAAAATTAAACTTCTATTTTTCTGCACCGAAAAATCTGCCTTGTTGCCTGCTGGCCGAATTGCTTGTTTTTGCGTAAAACCTGTAATTTTAAGCGTTAAAATTTTATTTTTTAATTCTTATAACTGTACATGGTGTTTTATGTTTTTCTATATTTTTGAATTTTTAATGAAGCTCTTTTGAGGTTTTATGTATTTTTGCCTCGCCGCGAAGTGAGAACTGAACTGACTGAATGAGAAATAAATCTCTAATGGAATTCGAAGAAATAAGTATTTCGTATTAGCAGAAAATATTGTCGCCAGTCTGCCTCGAACAGAGAAGAATGTTTACGAGTAACGCATGCGCATTAAGTAAGCGGCGCTGAATCGTCTGTGAAAAAGTTTCTTTTTTATGCTTAATTTCTTTTATATATCATTTCAGATTTATTACAGTATGTGAATAGAACATGTGGCAACGATTAGATAATTCTTCAGGTGATATAATTTTTGTGCATTCTGAGTTATAAAATGAATGAGATGTAACGCTATTAAGTGAACCTAACGCCAAAATATCGCTACGGTTAAAAATATAGTGAATTTTAAAGAGTGCATTTATCCTATTGTGGTTTATGCGCTATCGACGAAGTAGATTTATTTCAGTTCAATAGGTTTAAATGAAATGCAGGAAAAAATGCGTATGATTTAATATACCGTACAAGGAACTCCTGTGGTGTACACATCAATTTTTTTAAAATTTGAGTTTTTGATTATTCATTACTATTTAAAATGCAAACTTTCGATTACATGAGAAAACTGATGAATTGCTTTGAGATATCGTTTAGCTACAACATTAATGGCTTTAATACGTAACACATATGTTGATACAGTAAAGATGAAAATTTTAAAACACATGTTAACACTTCGCCCAGTCTCTTTTTTGAATACTTGCACACAAACGTATCCGCAGTAACTATAATAAAGACGACGAAAAAAATTTGCTGAAATTGCATGATTTTTTATGTCAAACGCCCTCAGAAGGAACAAAAAGGCCTGTACTGACAAAACTTTTATTGACACTTTCAGAAAAGCCTGAGGCAGTAAAAACTGAAATGGGGCATTGCGATTTATTTTCTGACTTTTGGTTCTGATTTTTCAAGTCCATTTGATAAAAGTTCTAATTATCTCAGACTTTTCCCGATTTTTTTAGTTCTAGTTTTGCCTAACTATTTGCAAAATTTTGACTTTCCCTAATCATTTTTCATTTCCCTTATTCTATATTACTTTTCAGGGTTTTCCAGGTGAATGAGAATCCTGAATCTGTCAGCAAACTGAAATGCATATTTGTATGCGAATTACATCTCCTCCCTCTCCCCCGATGTGACCCAGAAATCCAATAGATTGTAAACATAAGCGCCGGATCCAGATTTTTCCTTCCTAATTCCCTTAGTTTATTCATAAAAGATACTTGTATATTTAATCGCGAGCAAACTTTATCAATACCTGCGTATGAAGTAATGAATTAAGCATTAACTAGAGCACATACTAGAACTTACGAAATAAATGCTTTCATAACATTGTGATCCATGACGGCTAATATCAAATAGATTTTAAAAAAATCTAATGCCGAATGAAGAAGAAAATCTCATATTATTTTAATAGTAAAATATTTTAATAGGAGCAAATGCGTAAGAGACTCGATCATTTTTCCAATCAATCGTTAACCTCGATCATTTTTCAATCGTTAACCATGGTTAAGAGGAGCAAAGTAGTTCGAGAATTTCTATCCCCTTAATAGGACGCCTACGCTCTTTTACTGCCCATAAAGGTCAGAAGAGAGGACGGTAAAAGGTCAGATATTCGCTCTGCCTTAATCATTCATACTACTACTACTTTTAATAAAACGCTCCTCTTCTACATCAGTCAAGAAAAATAAAATATTAAATAATAAGATGAGAGTGCATAATTTTTTTTATAATACAAGAGTTTGCATACAATAGTTTTAAATATTTTTTACGAACGAATTAACAAACTGCCGTAAAATTCTATTTTATGCAGCTGCAATTTACAGAAACCATAACAGAAAAAAATAACTTCTTATACTTTCACATTACCAGCTAATTCCAGTCAGTTTTTACAAGAAATCAACCAAAACTAGTAAAAAAAATTTCTACTTCAAAATAAATTATATCTTAAGTAAAACAATCTTTCTGCCGGCCAACCGGTATAGTGGTTAGTGTCGCTGACTGCCGTGCCGTGGGGCCTGGGTTCGAATCCCGGAGAAGGCATGCATATTTGTAAATGTATAGCGTCGGTGCGGCATGGCGGCACTTTAAATATGCGGCGAGCCGAAAGTCCTCTCGTGTGGTTTGGTGGAAGACACTCGGACCCGTCCCCCCCCCGGGGTGTTCTCGAAATAGGAGGCGGAACTCAGCCAAATCGCACTGTCACCTGTAAGGTGCTCAAGGCTGTTGCCAACGACAGGCATTCTTGCGCTGCTTGCTGCGAGGAGTTCCGTGGACTTGGGCTGAGCATACGTCAGACAAATAAACATAAGAACAACACACACAGCAACAATAATCTTTCTTCGCCTGTTATTACAATCGCGAGCAAAATTAAGAGAATTTGCAAATTATTTCTATTTTTATATTAATCAAAGATACTTATTTATACCGTTGAAGAATTATATTAAATATTCAGAGTCGATTACAATAGCGTATTCGTGCGCGCCTGCGGAGGTGTGATTGTGGAGGGGTAATAAGAGCAAAAGGCGCTTTCGGCGATTTATGTGCTCATACTCCTTCACGACATTTTCCATCTTTCTTGCAGGAGTTGGGTAAATTTTATAAGGTATCCGGTTAAATGAATAGCCATGAACGTACAGATGACGAAATGAGGTAGGGAATTGTCGGTAGATTGGAGGCACGCCAGTCATAAGCGCAAGTAGTACTGAGCTCATTGTAAAGCCTAGTGTGGTCTGCAGTTTGTGGAAAGACTAATGAGGATCGTGATTTGCCACTTTAAGCGCGGCGATACAAGATTGCTACAAATTCACAGATCTCACATGAGCTGTATGCTGCCACTGGAACCAAGATTCACGGTCGCCCGAAGGCTTCATGAGACAAGGATTAAGCCAGAAGATCCGCTGTTAGCGTCCTGCTCACTGCAGCACACATGAAAGTGCCTTTAGAATGGTGTAAACAGCATGCGCCTTGGAAGAGAGTTCGGTGGAGCATCGTACATTTTACAAAGAAGTCGAGATTCAATATCAGCCGCTCATTCTCGGCGTACCCATATCTCAAGAGAGCCTGGAACTCGATACCATCCCTCTCTCTCATCAGGGAAAGGAATCATTACTGTTGCGTAGCTGTTTTAATGGTTTATTCAGGCATCGTGATGGACGGCCTCACATCACCTCATGTGTTTGATAAAGACTCCCCGACTGCTTTGAGGTATCGAAAGAAGATCTTAAAGCCCTATGTTCGAATTGTCAGGGGCGCAGATGGTACTGGTTCCTGTTAATGGATGACAACACTTGCCCTTATAGCTGGTAGACGATTACTGGAAAGTGGGAATATTCGCCACATGGATTGGTCAACCAGATCTCCTGACCTTAACCCTATAAAACATGTCTACGAAGCTCTTAAGAGGGCAATTTAATCTTGCTGTCCCGCTCCGAGGTCCATCCCGGAGTTTAAAACTGCCTTGATAGAAGAGTGGGATCGACTGCCACAAAGCCTTCTCAACTGCCTCCTGTCCACTATGCCGTCAAGCTGCGCCCCCTGTCTGGCTACAAGAAAGGACCATACCGCATATTAGAATCATTTTCAGTTTGGTATCACGATGTGGATTTTGGACATCCTTGCACTATGAGCTTTACTGATAATCATTGGTACAGAAAATGAATTTTGAATGGTCCGTCTCTTTCTGTGTTATAAATACATATTCAAAACAGATTCCGTTAAAATCTGTCCATTGGCTTTTCAGGAATTCGACATAATGTGCAAGTTCTCTAAATTTTTCACACAAAATTTAGAGATGTACACAGATGTAGTAAGTAAAAAAAAATATGCAAGGAAGCCAGAAATTATTGGAGAAGTTAAACAGCATGAATGGAAATTTTGCAGAACTAGTTTTGATGGTTTAAATACAAAACAATCTTCTGCACAGACAGCTGAAGGTGATGATTCTGTATTTAAACCATCGAAACTAATCCTGCAAAATTTACAAACATTACGCTGCTTCTTGTTGTTTAACTTCTCTAATAATCGTTATTTTAATCTAAAGCAAGAAATTATTTGATAAGAATTTTCAGGTACCTTTCAGTTATCGCGGCAGGGCAAACATAAACGCTGGCGGGATATTAAGTACATGCCAGCAACCCTAACGTTATAAAAAGATTCATAAAAAAATTAACTAGTGAAAAACAATAATATATCATGTACAACGTGTTAAGATCCTCAAAGGGTTCGCCATCATTAATATAGACTGATCATCAGATTTGGCATCTGCCTGATACGTCTTTCGACGTCGATTCTCTGTGAAACCCCGAATTAACGAGTTTATAGGCCTTACCCTAATCCCACAGTTTACAGAAACCCCAGATTCGTGTATTTTATATCCTCAGAGCTGATACTTTTAGAGTGATCATCTTGCTAGGACAATAAACGATCGCTTGAGGATCTTAGGGTGTCAGTCGCCAAATATGGTAGCTTGTTTATATCATGTCATGAACATGGTGCAGTGTTTAATGTGTTTAATGCCAAGGCTGTGCAGGGGTGCGTAATGTGGGCAGCTCTCTAGTGTTTTTTTAAGCGAAAAGCGATGATCAATGTGTATGGGAAAAGAACAACAGTTTTTAAAGCGAAAACAGATCACTGTATACGCAGACAAAAACATCAGTTTTTACTATATACAGAGATCTGTTTTCCCTTAAAAAATCAGAGAATTGTACAAATTCGGCATTGCGCACATTAAAGACCAATGTTCGACTTCTCAGAAGCGCAGCTGGTCCTGGGTTCTTGTTAATGGATGACAACGTTTATCTACATAGAACCTTGGAAACATCCTAACTTAATTCTGGAGATCTGGAAGTATTCTAATTTAATTCTGGTGCCGTGTCACATTTAGAATCATCAGTGCTCCGAGATTGCATTTGAAAGCATTTATAATAGTGTATTATTTAATTTCCACATATTACTTTGTATAGTTTCTTCACTCTTATTCTACTAAAGTAAATGTCGAGGAACCTAATGAGGTGTTAAGCGAATTATCGCTTAATTCAAATAACAGGAATCGTAAACTCAAGAAGGATTAATTACCCTTTATTCACTTAAAATAAGATGAACAGTCGGCCCCTTTCTTCGGGCTTACGACACAGCCTCCATTTAGCCTTAAACTCAAAAATAAGAAATAAGAACTAACTATAACTAACTAAGAGACTTAGCCGAAGGTAACACAAATCTAACGTAGTTAGCCCCTTAATTTAAACTAGCCGGCGAATATCAAAAAGGCACATAATATACGAACGTAATAGCTTCTATTACATAGACTTAGCCCAAAGGCAAACGCGCGCTACTCGGTTTTCTAACTCTCTCTCGCGAAATAAGTTAAACTTTCCTTAAGCATTACTTTTAACTCATTTGCATTCAACGAGATTCTAAAAACTCATTCTGGTAGGGAGTTGTAAGTTGTAACGAGGAAAGGTAGGAAAGCACAATTAAATTAAAATAACTGTGATAAAATTAAAATATACCTTACAACTTTAACACTTCATTATTGACAATTAAATTTAGTCTATAGATAGCAGACAAATAGCAATTTTTAGATAAAAGTCCGTTTTAATTCTAACCACATAAACAGTTTTTAGATAAACATCCATTTCAGTCCTAACCATGTAATTTTGAAAACTATATTGGAGAATTGATACATAAAATTGCTTTTACTTCAAACTCTATGCCAAAACCCCTAAACTAGTTTTTGTGACGAAGCATGGTCTGGTTACCTAGAAACGAAGCTCGGTTTAAACCAACGGAGTTCCGTTCAATCAATAAGACATTTATACCACCGAGTGAACGGAGCCTTAGCCTACGAATCCTAAAGCTCCGGCTAAGGTTTTGGCATAAAGTTCGAAGTTTTAAAACTTATGCCGACTCCGTAAGAGTCCACCAATCAAAGCGAATGCGCGAAACCTATTGATAGGAAAAACAGAGTTGGAAAACTGGAGACATCCACGCATGCGCAAATTTAGTTTCTCCTATTGGCTACGGCTTAGACCCTGTCTCACAGGGTGTGAACGGAACTTTCGTATTTCATGCCTTATGACTATTCCTCTATGACATTTATACCATCGTCTGAACGAAGCCTTAAGGTCCGTTTACATTAGCTAAACATTCAGTCTAAAAAACGCATGCGATCTTCCCTGCTCGCTTTAATAACATTTGTTTGATATTGTGAGGAAATATTTTTAACTCTTGAAATTTTTAATAATATTATCACTTAGGCTGTTTATTTAAATGCTTATATATTCAGTTTTATTTTTTTTAAAAAAAGGAGTAACTTTTTCATACTTTAACGGAACCATCAATTTCGCGAGCATTTCTCGGGCTTAAAGTTCGGCTAGCAAAATGGGCCTTTAAGGGCCTTATGTATCCCGAATGGGAGATGTAACATATTTGTTAACTGAGTCTGGTTAATACTTAAAAAAAAAAATGTCTTAGCAATACAGTATTGTAGTAATCAGATTTTAGTTGGATAATTATTGTTGTCTTGTAATAAGAATAGAGAGATTATTGATGTTAATTAATACATATATTTCTTAGTGATTATGTTTTATTATAATAAAAATGTAACAGCATGGTTAGAAACTTTTAACGACAGGACAATACAGTGATATAAATTTCACATTTGATCTTCCACTGTTATTTCTAGTAAAATATTTGTAATCAGGAATAGATTTCCTGCTCATCGTGTATTACAGAATTTTTTTCACTGTTACACAAGTTGTGAAGTATCATTAAGAAGCCTAATTTCTTTTTCTTTTTATGATTTATTTAGTTACATGCTGATGAGACACACTTTTAGAGACAGAAAATATCTTATTCGTTACCAATTTACAACAGCATGCTTTTGCGCTTCTAACGTTTTGTAACCAAGAGGTTTCTATAAATAGCTGAAAGCAATAATATATTTTTAAAGTGTTAAAAAAACTGGGTAATTGATATGCAAGATTCAAACACTCACTACACGACATTTACACTTACATTCATACAGGGCATTCCCAATATTACCTATTTAATCCTGCCTTATTTTTTATTTTTTTTTACAGAAAAATTTCTGCACAACACAGTTAAATTAAACAGACCATTACTTCTAGTATTTTTTTAATCTAACGGTATAAATTTTAAAATTTATATTATTCAAAACAATTCAAATAATTGAAAATTAGTTTTTAAACTATTTAAATAACATTCAAACTCTAAATCTTTCATCCCCACGACATCGAAGAAACCAAATAATTGCATTTTAAAAGATATCTAACTATTCCACTTGAAAGGTACAGGTTGTCCAGAATTAAGGAACCCTACTTCAAGGCTGCCTACAGGCGAAACCAGTCATAAAAAATTGTGAAATTTTGCGGTGGGCTAAAGAAAGATGGATATTTCAGAAAAAAAAAAATAAATAAATAAATAAAAAATAGTTACAAATATCGCCACCAGAGGCCCTCGTATTAATAAGCTACACATTTAGCCACACCTTGGAACAGAACTTCATACAGCTTTTTCCTCCGAAACAGGAAATGAGGAATAATGACATAGTCATGTTGACACTGAGTGCAAAAACGCAATTCGCAGCAAAGAAATAAACGTTTTAAATTTGAAAAAACAGTCTTAAAAAAACTGTGCGTGAAAAAATAGCTTTAATTTAGAAGATGTCATTACTGTAAGGATTTATAACGTTTAAAAAATTAATAAAAGTTATTAATTAATTAAAAAATAATAAATAAAATATGCTACGTTTTCTGAAAAGCTGTAAGTTGTTTCCCCTGTGCAATTATTATTAAATCATTAAGTAAAATAAATATGGCATTCATTATTTTTTCTTAAATTGCATACTAAATGGGGAAATTCTATTACTTTTTCTAAGATAACTATAATAACAGCTTTTTAAAGTTAGGCAAAAAAAAAAAGTCTGAAAGGTTTTCAGATTTTAAATTACGTCTAAAGGGGCCTTTTCTTAAGATTTTTTTTTTTTTGCTACCTTTATTTATTAAATATCACGTTCTTCGCACTTAAACCATAAAATTCAATTCAAAAGCAATAAGGCAAAATAATATTAAAATTTCCGATGCACAGTCTCGCGCGCTGCAGATAAAAATGTTTTTTCTGTACAACGTTGCCATTACTCGCTTTGAAATCCTTGAGTTTATTAATCAAAAATTATTTAATGTTTCACAAAGTATGAAATAGATAATAAAGCAAATTCCTAATTAGGGCTTCCAGATGCCCATATTCGGTGGAGGATTACGTTATTCAAAATTGGATGGCTCTAGGTACCGTTGTTTTATCACAATGCGAGAAACATACATACATTGATGCAGATTCTTCATTATTTAATTTCTTTAAATATAATACAGGACGATAATATTGGGTGACAACAATTTGAAAAGTGAAACAACGCAAAACGCCAAAACGAAATTAATAGTCCTTCTGGCCAAATTGCCCCCGTTGGACTTTTTAAAAAAAAAACTTTAGTTTGCCATAGTCAATCTATATCGTCATTTGCGAGTTCTATTTTAAAATCATTCGTATTTGATTCATTATTTCTATCATCATCTTCGTAATCGACTTCAAAATGAATTTCCCTAAAATTTAATTCATATGCCGCATTATTTTTCTTTTCTCGGCAGAAGTATTGGATTTTAACAGTTTCTTTTGCGGCAATCCAAGAACACGATTTTTCATGTCGTCTTCGCAATCACTACATAGAAAATGTTCGCCGCAGATTCTTGTGTTCTTCACATTAATAGCATCCTGCCTTCGACACACGTATCCATTTTTTTCACCAAAAGAAAACTGTCCTTTGGAAAAATATGAAATATAATATCACTACCTTTCTCATTTCCATGAATTTTATGGCACTTTGCTACAACGCAGAAAGACATATTACATAAACGATACTTTACAGCAGTGGTTTCATACTTACATTGCACACGAGCCAATGCCCAATTTGAAAGGAGCTGATGGCAGCAATTAAAAAAAAGGGGGGGATTTATTTTTTTAACAAAACAAAATTTGTTAATTAAGTTAAAAACTTTTTACTAGATATTTGTAAAAACATACGAATAAAAATAATGCCAAGAAAAATATCAATTGTATACTTATATTTTGCCTGAAATCTAAAAGTTGGTATCTGCAAGAAATTTCTGATCGGTCAGAATTTGAAATTCAGACTGGCACTTATTCAATTAATAGTAACATATTGAACTACTAAGTACCTTACTTTTAATCTAAACTAAAAAGAAATACACTAAAGCTTCCCAAGAGGAACAAAACTTGAGAATAAATAATGGCAACCTAGCCTCTTCCTTTTATTTATTAGATTTTTCAACGCAAAACAGGAAAAATAGTAGCTGTATGTAAATTAATGTAAACATGTTTGTTTTTTACTACACCTTTCAGCAACACCATGACGTTTCGATTTTCATGAAGTTTGTAATCTTGGAAGGAACTTAAGATATTTATCTTTTGAAAAGTACTAATAAAAGTTAATCACATTTGCATCTTAAAATCCTTGAACAAGATTTATATTACAGTGAAAATTAATTAGATCTATTTCTAGATTTTCCGAGGAATTACGTTCGTTTTTGATAATGAAATAACTTAAAACTGGACTTCAAACCATTAAAATATTAAGCGTTTTCTTCAAATTCTTGTCATAATAATGCTAATTAATTACAGGAAATGTATTCGCAGTTACCATAAAATTACTTCGACGGCCGCCAGGTTAACTCTGCTTTACTAGAAAACGATATAGGTGATTAAAATTTATTTGGGATGTCCACATTGCTGGTTTTAAACACGCGAAGTCAGAGCAGATGCAACATAGTGACGTCAGTCTACTTCCTGTTAACCCCTCTCTACAAAGATCGAGTCGGCAAGGAGTAGCACAAAGGAATGAGTTAGCCACTCTGTTTAACCCTGTTTACAATAGTTTACGATTTTACAAATTTTATTACAGCAAATCATGTTCCACACGATCGCTATCATACCATCTGAAATCGCAAGATGGCATGTTCCACAATTGACTAATTACAGGTGTTTCAAACAACCCCAGTCAAAAATCGCATGGATTGTGGAGAGACTGGGGAGGCGACACATTACGAAAGTGACGGCTGAAGACATGAGATGCTTAGGTCATTCATAACATACCGTGCAATGTGCGGAGAAGCTCCCCATATTGCACAAAATCCATGCGTGCAAGACATTGGCGTGGTTCCACAGCCGGAACAATTTCTTTCTCTATCAGATATGCATATCGTTGCCTAGTGGTCGTGCATGTAACTGGACCTTCAGAACTTAACTCCTTGAAGAAATACAGGTCAAGAATAACCTATGCATGAAATCCATACCGTATCATCACTTTTGGTGAATGCAACGGAACCTCTAAGATAGGGCGCGGATTTTTCTGCTTTCCAAATTCGGCAGTTGTGAGTATTTCATTGCACCGTCCAAATGAAAATGTGCTTCTTCTGTCCAGAGGATATCATAAAGCCATTCTGAGACGATCTCAAAGCGAAGACGAAAGTGAAGTGAGAACCGAAGTCGAGCGTCAAACTCATGTGGAAGCAACCGCTTAACCAGTGAAGTTCGTAAAGATGGTATCGGAAGATATTCCGCAAGATCTTATGGACGGTGAAACGTGACCTATCCTACATGGCGGATACTGTTGCTAGCTAGACTAGCCTATATTATAAACTTATTTACAAAAGTTCTAACACCTTCACAAAAAAATCATTAATAAAAACGTCTCCCTAATAACACAAAAGTTGAAAATTGCTATGAAAAAGAGTTTATATTATTTTACTTAAAATCTACAGTTAAATATTACCATAAACATTTTCTGCAAAAGGTAATATTTGCTGACAACCAGCATTTTAAAATTCTTATTTAAAATCAAAAGGAATAAATTAACCTCAGTATATGAAATCAGTTTTAAAAATAATTTAAAAATTTAAAAAATAATTTAAGAATGAGTCATTTTGCTAAATTTCTTTATATGAAAATTGTTTTTAAGGACCATCAATGAAACAGTACTGAATAAATTAAAGCAAATATCTATGAAAATGCCTTCTCACTTGCAATATTATTTAAAAAATAAAACAAAAGTATGTGCTATGCATCATCATTAAATACAATCTAATGTTCAGCACAAAACAAGTTTGAGTAAAAAAAACCACCTAAAAGTTTTCAAGTATATCAGAAGAGAAACACGCCAAAATAAAACGTAAATTTAGTAAAGAAACAACCTTGTATTTGGCACAGATTTAAACAAAAAACTCAATCACTTTTGAGGGCATACAGGTCCCTCTTCATCAGGAGGAAAGAAATTTGGAAGCCTGTAAAGCAACGGCCGTAACGGTCTTATTTCCTAAGCAGTAAAGCAAACAAAAAGGTAGCACTGAACTAGCCCTTCTTAACACTTTTAAAATTTTGTTAACTTAATTTTTCAATTTTCATTATCAGTTTAATTTATCAACATGTGTACTATAATTGTGCCTGCAGATGGCACTACCTTCCTGTTCACTTTACTGCAGTAGGGTATAACTAGGAGTATTGCTTTCCAGTCTTGCAAATGCCCTTGCTTCTGATGAAGAGGAATATGTTTGCCCTTGAAAGTAATTGAGTTTTTTGTCTAAATCTATGCCAAATACAAGGCTGTTTCTTTGCCAGTTTTAAGTTTACAGGTAATTAACCTACAATTACATATCTTAAAAGTACTTCTTTACAAACATAAGACAGTAACAGCTGTTTTTTTCTTAACTAATTTTGGTCAAGAAAATCTATGATAATTAATGCTAATAAGCAAAACAAAGATATAAAGAAAAACTGAACATCTTGCAACATTTTTGTAAAATAACCATAAATTATGAAAACAAATAGGAAAAGTTATAAATTATTAGATTAACTTCTTAAAATTTATGACCCTGAATTTATGAATTTGAAGATTGTTCTTGTGCAAAAAAAAGGTATTCTGAAGTTAGATTTGAAGGGCCATCAAATGCAAAACAAATTTTAGTTTTAATAAATTGTAAAATTCAGTATTTCTTTCATTGAATTCAATAATAAGAAACCTTGATTTAGTCAAATTCCTTACGTATGCTGAAATCAATATCAAAACTAGGCTGAATTTGACAGTTTATGAAAATGGCTAATGTTTCAAGCACTGAAATCCCCCCCCTCCCGAATGAATGGTAAGATTAGAAAACTGAATAAAAGAAATCTCTATATACTTTCTGTCATACTGTTTATCAGGAGATAACTTTGATCATCATCAGTTTAATTTATCAACATGTGTACTGCAATGCAATTACCTAATTCTCAGTTATAAGAAATCTAATCTAACTTCTGGCAAGTTTTTATATTAGGTCAAATGCATAATAGAGTAAAAATGAAAATTTAAATATTCTGAACAACTTTTTATGATTTTATTACGATTTCTTTTATTTATTCATTTTATTATGCTTAAGAATCTTTGATACAAAAATTGAAACATTAATTTTATAATGGTATATTTTTTAATTACATAATTTTTCTCAATATATTCCTAATTTGTTTCTCATTGATACTTTTAAAAAAAAATTATATTTATTTACTTAATTCATTACATTGGGTCATCCTAAAAGTTCTGCACTTTTTCAAACAGAAACACATTTTCTTCTAATTATATAGTTACAGCTGTCATGGAGAGACCTGGACTGAACTGACACGGTCTTTTCTACTCAAGTTTGATAATTCTAGCTTGCCCTGCGGCATCATTTTTGTTTCAGTGCTGTGCTAAGAAAGGAGAGCCCAAAAGTTAATTTTTCCCATATTTTATGCTCTTTTATTTTAAAAAAGAAAAAACTGCTAATCAGACTGGCTATAAAATTTGTTATTTACAGAAAAAGTGCTGTTTCTGATGACACAGTTTGAAGTGGTTTAAGAAGTTTAATCGTGGATATTTCAGCCTTGAAGATGATCATCCTCTGCAAATACAGACCTATTAAAAGAAATTATCACTAAAAATCGAAGTTATTCACTTCAGGAACTATCAGACAAAATAAATATTCCAAAATCATGAATGAATGGATTGATGAAGAATGAGTATACACGCTGCTGCCATGCATGAATGCTCTATACTGAAACAGAACAAAATATGCTTGCTCAAGTTATGGCAGGCAATTTTTTGATGAAAAAAGAAGTAACTCAGCTAGTGAAGTCGATATTATACAACATTGTTACAAGAAAAAGATCATGGGATAAGCCACATGAGCCTCTTTCAGTAACAATGAGAAGGCAGCTACATTCCAAAAAATAATCCTTTTTGTAGGGTGGGATTACAAAGGAATTATGGACAATGAATTCTTGCCACCAAATCAGATACATTTTGAAAAGTACTGTTTCTAAATGGCAGTTTTAAAAGCAGAAACTGAAGCAAAGTGCTGAGCACTAACCAATCTTTGAGTGTTATCTTCTATCACAAGAATGCTCAGCCCCACATTTCGATGAATATCAGACAAAAACTTATTGAATATGGTTAAGACGTTTTATATCACTCTCCATATTCACTAGACCTCTTGGATTTTCATTTCTTCAAGTCACATCTCTGACTAGCCAGGAGTTCACTTCTCTAGAAACTGTGAAACAGTATGATGATAATTTCTTTATAAGTAAATCTAATGACTATCCCTTTTTTAAAAAAGGAATTTTTCAGCCAAAAAGTTGAAGAACTACAACAGGGCTTTTATGATTCTATGAAAGTTTCTTCAGTTTTGCATCATTTGTATTTATCATCTAAAAACTGCAAATCTTTTCAGATAACAAAATATATTTCTTTAGATTTTTTCATTCTATATACATATTAGAGATAATTATTCTTTAATTTTTTTTTATTAGCAAATATTTATTTAAGAATTTTCTTACCCTTCTTTTAGACTAAAGTATTTAATTACAACAAAGCACAATGTTTTTCCGACTCAAGATGATGTTTTTATACAGAACTTTTTAATACAACATGCTGAATTTCAGTTCAGAAGTGTTATTACAGGGATAACACATAATCATAATAACCTGGAGCTCATCTATTGTTTGTAAAGTGCTAACAAATTTTCTCTTTAGTATGAACTATTGCAGGCAACAAAGATTACGGCTCCGATTCTCCTTTATCTTTAATGGTATGTAACGTACAGGACTACAAATGAGTTAATTTAACAGTGAATTTATAATATTGATTACATAATTCCTTACAATTTATTACAATTATTTTTCATTTATAAATAATGATATTTGGATACCTGTTTGATATGCAGCTTATGTTTAAATAGTAATTATTACAGTATGTTGCCACAAACTTGCTCAAATATTATTTAGAGTTGTTGTTATGAAGACATCTTGGTGTGCGGTCACTTTGTATACAAAACTGTCATACCCTACACATTAGTTGTTTAGCTTAAAGCTAAAGGTTATTTAAGAGTGCTATACTTTGATCATTTACTTTACAGTAGCACAGAGTAACTAGCTGATAAAGCTATGATTGCTATATACAAAACAAGAGGAATTTTTTAATGTCTGACTAGACTGCAATAAAAATTAACTGCATCAAAAACTTTATTGTCATGCAAACACCAAGACAAGTTTTTTATTTATCATTCTGCACTGAAGTAATGTTCTGTTAATTCTGAGTTACTCTGTAGTCTGAAGGTAATGTCTAATCTTTTTCAATATATTTATTTAAACTTAAGTATTACCTAATATTGCTTAAAAAAAAATTTTTTTTTCGTCGTTTGGTCAAAATGCAATAATGTGTGACATGATGCATACAGAAAAAATAAGTAATGCTATTACTTTTTGGAGTACCTTCCGATTATTTGCACTTCCACATTTCAATAAAGGTAAATTTCCATGTTTCCAGCATATTTTCAAGTATATATACGTCACAACAGCCACTCTACAAGAGTTTATATAGCATATGTGTTTACATACACATGGTTTTACATGCTTCTTATTTAACCAACCTTTTACTGGATAGTACAAAAATACGTAAATATTAGAAACACAGATATTTATTTTCCCACAAAAAATTTTTCAATTCCTCATAAAATGTTTCTTCTTATTGTTATTTATGAAAAGAACCTATACCATGACCCATAAAGTTAGCCAAATAAATATTTTTCACTAATTCATAAACCAGCAATGTGCCACTAATTCATAACTCAGCTAGACTTTTGCAGGGGTGCAAATACTTAAAAGAATTTTTTTTTTTTTTTTTTTTAAGAGATGAAGTTTTGCATATAAAGATTTCAGGATTCATTAATCTTCACTACTAGTGAAGTACAGAATGATTTCACTTAATAGCATTTTAACATTAGTTGCAACACATTCTGAGGGAAGTGTAACAGTTCATAAGGCCCTGGGAGTGGCAATGGACAACAACAAGATCAAGCAAGCAAGATTCAATGTATCTTACCACATATTGTAATGTTAATACTACAACATACTTTTATTGGAACGAAGGTTTTATTTTAAATACATAATATTGAGATAGTTACTAGTGTTTATACCTGAATTTCCCAGTGTTATTTCTTAATGTAACCATGTCCTCCAGAAATTAAATTATTCACATAATTTCCACCTCTCAATTTTCATACGATAAAACTAGTACAAAGGCGGATATGCAAGTAAATACAGTGGCGGATATGCAAGTAAATACAGTAACTAATACTCCATACTTTTAATATGTCTGATGTTATTGTGTTTTGGACATAAAATGGTTTCTGAGTTTGGTCTTCTTAGATAACATAAACTTGATCAAAACTCTAAAAGACTATACGTGAATTTTCCCACATACATTCATTCACGTATACACTCACATGTATTCTGAATACTATTTGCAAGAGAATCAAATTAACAATTTAGCCTTCAAGCAGGCAGAATATACTCTGATTTTACCTCCTAAAACCTTCCTTTAAAGAGTCTCTTCTTTCTACCTCATTTAAAAATCACACGAGCTAGAAATTTACATTTTAGCAGAGAAATGAAAATTAAAGTAATAGGACAGAAAATTAACACAAAATAACTGATTGGAAAAATTAAACGTGAACTCTACAGGTTTAACATCCATAGCCAAATATTACGGGAGAAATCCCCAATATGTAATAAAAATATAACAATTTTTACATCTAATTACTTTTAAATATCAAAATTTTGAATACTCTAGAATAGTATTGCTTGAATATCTCACTACAATAAGAATTAGCAGTTAAAGAATTTAATTAATTATGCTTAAAATTTTCATTTTAAGAATTTAATTAATTTCAGACCCTACATTTTAAGGATGCTGGCCAGAATTACGCTTACAAATTACATTTAGATATGCATTAGATATTTTCAACTCAGAATATCAACCTTTTGGGATTAACTGGTTCATTTTTAAAGCTATCTATGAACTATGAGGCAATTTCGGTAAATAATTACCCTTTACAAAGTAAATATTACTAAACTGTTTTTGTAATTCTTGCAACTGTACCAAACTGGAGTTCCAAAAGCAGCTTATCCTTTTTTCAAGACTCGGAAAATGTTGCAAAAGATATTTTCAACTTAAACCGCTGTATAATCAAAATTCCACAAACTATAATTATAATTCTGAAATAATTCATACAAGAATCCTAATAGCTGATTTTATTCTTCTGAATACATGATAAATTAAAAGATGTTCTTTATGCTTTTGATAAAGCTTTGAACAGGGCACAAAAATCAGTACTAGATATTACTTGAAAGCAGGCCCGGCATCAGAGCTGGTGCATTTGCACTGCACAACAGAATTAAACAGCGGCAAAATTTTTAGAATTTAGAAAGAAACTTGCTAGCAAAATTTGAACTGGGTGACAAAAATCCTAGGACCACTCCTGCTTGTGAGCAAGCAATTACATAGATTAAAGACAGAAAAAAATTTTAACTTGATAATAGTGGTAGCCAAAATAATTAATCCTCAAGGGAATGTTTTAAATAAATGACAAGAAACTGATTAAATTTAATACTTTTCTTTTGATCTATAATTTTTAGTGCATTAAATATATGAGGCATTAAATCAGTGAAAATGGGAATGAATACATCATATATAACTGATTTTATTAAAAATATCAACATATTGATTTGATGCACTACATTACCAAAATTGTTTATTTTGGTGAATGTTTACATTACTAAAATTGTTTATTTTGGTATCTATCAACATATTGATTTGATGCACTACATTACCAAAACTGTTTATTTTGGTGAATGTTTACATTACAAAAATTGTTTATTTTGGTAATGCTGCTAAGCATAACTTCATGCATGCTACAGAATTTCCTCTATATCATAAATAAGCTAATAAATAACATGGCTATTAAATAAGATCAAATTTACAGTCGAGCGTGGTTAACCAAAGTTTATGCTGTCAGCCTTATGGCTGATCAATTGTTTCTTCGGGGCAAGATTTAAAATTGTCTTCGAGCAGTGTTCCTCTCTGAATGGGGCAGGAGTTCAAAATATAGATCTATAACAATATTACAGTAACTATCAGTATAACAGTTAAAGTAATTTAAAATCAGAGATTAACAGATCCCTGTGATGAGAAAGACGAAAATAATAAAAATGATGAGGAAAAAATTATTGCAAGATTGCAGTAGCATGAATTCATAAATGAATAACTGTTTGAAAACAAATGATAAAATAAAAACTTCAAAAATTCTAGTTTTCAGAAAAATACAACTAGAGAAAGTAAAAACAAATGATAATATGACATTTTTCTAGAAATACAGTTCGACATTCCCCCCAACACACTTTCCAGGCTTTTCCTTAAAATTACAAGTGTGCCTAATTCTTTGCTATGTAAATAATTTTAATGCAAAATTAAAAAAAAAAAGAATTTTTCAGAAAGTTGAAGTCTCATTTCTCTCCAAGTTTATATCATCTATAGAAACATGGAAAGAACCAAAACATGGAATATTCTACATGTCAAACAATTCCCATTACAGATACTCGATCTATTATAAATATGTTTACAATGTAATTGCAAACTGCAAGAGTTGACTTCCTGCAGAAAAACTGCCATGGGTGCTTTATATCCATTAGTATTCTGACAAATTTGCTACTAAATTTAATAGCTCCGCAAAATCACAAATTGATTTTCAATTTACTAAAAAACTCATATTTCAAAATACGACATTATCATAATACTTTATTTTAAAACAATTTAATTCTCCTTTAATTATATAAATGTATGAAATATCTTTACTCCTACTTTGGTAAGAACACAAACAGAAAGCAGTGAGTACTATTTAATGAAACATAGAAAAGAAGATTTAATAAGATTATTTCAATTAGACATATTTTTTTTTTATTTGGCTAAATTTTATATAGTAGGCAAAGTAAAAAAAAAAAAATCATTGATTTCTTAATTAAAGAAAAGACTTAAGAATTTAATTTAGCATTTAATATCTGTTACTTACACCACTTTTGATTGCTTTTGAGGTAGATATCCTTCTGTGGAATGCTTTAGACGGTCCTGTATCTCCTTCACTTTCAGAAGATTCATCTGTAACAGGATCAGATCCAAATTTTTCGGATAAACTAACCGAACACCCCGTCCCAGTCGCCATCTTCCATGCCTACTGAGCTGTTTCTCTTATACACCAACAGATGGCAGAGCTATTCCCGAACTAACGTCGTCTGCTGGAGAATCGTATTGACAGTAGCAGAAAATTTTGCAGATGTGTACATTATTCGTACATCAAAAAGAAATTTTGACTAAAAAAATTTTAAAAAATAAGCAGTTTTGGGATTCTATATAAAACACATCAAATCAATATGCTAATGTTTTTTAATGAAAAGATTCATATCCGTTTACAATATAATAAGTTTCCATTTGCTGTGATGTAATGTCTCATATATTTAATGCATTCAGAATTTCAGCTCATAAGAAAAGTGTTAACTTTAGTCAGTTTCTAGTTATTAAGTGTAGAAAATTCTTGCTGACAGTGAGCATTTATTATTTAGGTTACCGTTCACAAGTAGGAATAACTATATTTCCGTATTACTTTCAAGCCTTCCACTTAAAATACTTATATACTTTCTGTAAACATTCACTTTTAATTAGATATTATTTCCTCTTCTTAGTACGCTAGTTAACGTAAGTATTTAATGCAAATTCAAACGATATCAAAAAACTGAAATTATGTCATGGTTGTTCATCGTTATCGAATGCTACGTGTTTGTAATGTTTACTGAAAATCTTTTTTATGTCTTTCTAACGGATTAGAGATTTCTTACTGAGGGTACGTGTACATATTTTTTTTCCAATTTAAATTACTGCTCACTTTCTTTCAAAAATTGGCGTTCAGTTAATTTTTCTGTAGTTTCACTCTAGATTTCGCTTTTAACAATTGGCATTCATTTATGTCTTTTTCGGTGCAATATTAATGTTATTAATCGTTGTATAATGCATAACAGTGCCTGCATTTAATGTAAAAATAGCTGCAAATAATTTTTTATTGCTATTGAATGATTACATTATATCGCGCATTCGTGTGTCATAGGATGAACGTGTGGTCCGGGGATAAGCGGCGGACATCTTGTTGAGAGGCGATAGTGTTCGCGTCTCCCTATTGCGCGATTTGCTTTTGTGTGCACCTTTTGATTTCAGTTTGTCTGATGGAAACAGGCATGATGTCTGAAGAAATACCAATCACAGGACCACCTTCTGTGACGTGTTTGTATGGAAATTATAAAGAATCTTCTGCAGATTATATTCGTGAACGCGAAATGTGTTTGCACTACTTTGAGAAATGGAGCGAATCTGAACAAACTGAATTCGTAGAACTGCTTTTAACTAAGATGCTTCACCATCAGCATAGTCATGTAAGTTCATTTTTAAGACCAATGCTTCGTAGAGATTTTATATCACTTCTTCCGAAAAAAGGATTAGATCATATTGCTGAAAGTATACTGTCCTACTTAGATGCGAAATCGCTTTGCGCAGCTGAGCTGGTTTGTAAAGAATGGTATCAAGTGATTTCTGAAGGAATGCTGTGGAAAAAGTTGATCGAAAGACGTGTACGAACTGATTCCTTGTGGAGAGGTCTAATGGAAAGAAGAGGTTGGATTAAATATTTATTCAAACCTTCGCCTGGGGAACCACATCCGGATCACATGTTTTATAGGAGATTATATCCCAAAATCATCCAAGATATCGAAAATATTGAAACCAATTGGCGATGCGGCCGACATACATTAAAGAGAATTAATTGCCAGAGTGAAAATAGTAAAGGTGTTTATTGTGTACAGTATGATGACCAAAAGATTGTGAGTGGTCTGCGAGATAACACAATAAAAATATGGGACCGTAATTCATTAGAATGCATACAAGTTTTAACAGGCCATACAGGTTCTGTTTTGTGTCTTCAATATGATGACAGAGTTATTATTAGTGGTTCTAGTGATTCAACAGTACGTGTTTGGGATGTCAAAACTGGAGAACTCATCAACACTCTGATCCATCATTGTGAAGCAGTTCTACATTTGCGTTTCAATAATGGTATGATGGTCACTTGTTCAAAAGATCGATCAATTACAGTGTGGAATATGGTGTCGCCATCAGAAATAACAATTCAGAGAGTGCTTGTTGGACATAGGGCTGCTGTAAATGTTGTAGATTTTGATGAGAAATATATAGTTTCTGCATCAGGTGATAGAACTATAAAAGTCTGGAATACTTCCACTTGTGAATTTGTTCGTACTTTAAATGGCCATAAGCGTGGCATTGCTTGTCTACAGTATAGAGACAGACTCGTAGTTAGTGGAAGCTCTGATAATACTATCAGGCTCTGGGACATTGAAAGTGGCGCATGTTTAAGAACTCTAGAAGGACACAAAGAGCTTGTTAGATGCATACAGTTTGATAATAAACGAATTGTAAGTGGAGCATACGATGGAAAGATAAAAGTTTGGGATTTGGCTGCTGCTCTTGATCCTCGTGCACCAGCAGGCACTCTTTGTCTACGTACATCTGTAGAGCATTCTGGCAGAGTATTTCGGTTACAGTTTGATGATTTCCAAATTGTCAGTAGTTCTCATGATGATACTATCTTAATATGGGATTTCCTAAATGGCACTCCTCCTGAAACACCAGCAATGACTCTTCGGTCTCCATCTCGTACATACACATATGTTTCTAAGTGATTATTGAATAAGCCAGTTTTGCCAAATATCTGAACAGTAGTACACAATTGCCACTCTGATCAGTAACTGAAATATTAGATTTGAAGTTTTGAAGGGAAATTTCTCTGCACCTCTCAGTGGATGGTTGTAATTACTTTTAAAAGAATGTTTGCAAAAGAGGTTGGAGTTTCCTTTAAGCTGTCATTTGTGACTTGCATTAATAGTTCCTTTAAGTGAAATTTTGCACTAAGAACAAAAATTCCATGGTTGTTGATAATCATGTTACTATTCTTTAGCTTGTTTATAATAGTATTCTTCATTATTAGTCACAAACTAACATATGTAGGCCAGTGCAGCCTAGATATATTAAAAATGAAGAATAAAACTTGAGGATCATATATTGTGCTTTCATTCACTTGTAGCTCAAGACTGCAAAATATACCTAGTGTGTTGTGATCCAGATGATATTAATTCCAGTGATATTGTAAAGCCAGTGTGAAGTGTTAACATCCATGCATTCTGTGGCATGGTGATTCATGTCTTTTTCTGATCAACGAATTATTCAGTCATAAGTATTGGTTGAATGCCATGTTAGTGTACCAGTTGCAGTTGTTTATTAATTGTTATAAATGTCCAAAAAGTTATTCTAGATTAGTTTTTATTTTATTTATTTCCTTAATTTTGTTAGTTTATTAAAACATTCAGTATTTAGTTGGTGATTGCTTTTTTTTACATACAAATTAAGCTCTAATGCTTCTTTATGAAATCTGTAAATAATATTCAAATGTGTTCTGCAATGTGCAATCTGTATGTATGTGGAAGTGGCATGAAACTTCTAAAGCATTTGTTCAGGATTTAATCATTAAACTCAAAAAATTTAATAAGACTAGATTCAAGCTCAGTAGAATGTCTGGTATTTTGAATGTATAACTGAGCACATTATGCTTAACAGATATTAAAAATCTACATTTTTCATTTTATATTGGTATACTTTTTGGTGTTAAATCAGAAACAAATTATGCTTATCTGTTTTAAGTATAGTTTCTTGATCTGCAGAAAGAACCTGAAAAATAACATTAGGTGCTTTAAACTTCTAATAAATATATTTCCTTGGCTTCCTTATCTATCTTAGGTATTAATTCAAATTTTATTAACTGAAAACTATATTTGTTTTTAAATGCACTACTTTTATTAGCGAAAAATGGCTGAAGTCATGCTTCTCCTGTATACGCTTTCCTCGTTGTCTAATATATTAATTTAAAAGTTCATCCATTATGTAACTTATATGCGTGACCATCATCGTTTTTCTGTATTATGAAAACCTGTAATAAATTACCCATATTTTGAGAAGTTTCCTTTCTCTTTCTGTCACCTATTTCTTGAATAATTTTAATTTTTTTTCCTTCATAAAGTTGTCAAATTTGCATACTATAGGAGTTTTGATCTAAAGTTGAAAAGTCAAATATAATTAAACAGCATTATAAAATAGAGAAAAATGTCAGACTTTCAATTTTTAGTGTAGTTTTAAGTGAACAACATATAACATTGACCATTTATATCAAGCTTGGACAAAGACCATAATAGGGATTTAAAAAATGGCAATCTGGAAATAAAATAGCATTTTTTATATAAATTGTTATTTTTAAAGAAGTGAATTCTGGCATTGAAAAGAGACCAACAATTTCTTAAAGACCAACAGTTTAGTGAAATAAATTATACTGTTTTACATCTTTTATGATTTTTTTAAAAAATTTTTGTTGTGGGCTTTCTTAAGACTGCTTGTAATGATCATTGGTGATGCTTGATTGTAAAATTCTTTTTTTATATAAGATTTATGGTTAAAAAAACTTGTTTCCATATGTGGATTGATCCAAAAAATGACCAGTATTTCTCAAAAAAAAAAAAAAACATAAATTTGTCTAAATTCAGAATATTGTAAAATTAACAGATTTCTTCATGACTATGAGCGGTTTTGTGATCTACAAGTTATAGCTCACATGCTTTGGTGTCCATTTTTATTGAAAATGTGTTTCAATTCTTTGTAAATCATGTTATGTTGCTAATGAAGGAAAACCTGTGATCTATAAAATTCTGTCTTGATTTTAACAAAATTAGAAGTTATAAAATAGTTTTGAGAAAGCAAATTCAAAATTTATTTTATATAAAGAAGTATGAAGAGACAGAAATAGTAAATAGTTTTAACAAATGTGATTACTGCTTGTGTGTTGCAGTTTGCCCTGGCCTTCCTACATCAGAAAGCAAGACTATATATATCTAACTATTATTTCTAACTCCATACATCCCTATATCACATAGTAAATTTATTGTTGAATACAACATATTTCATATATGTTTACATTATTTATAATGATCATTATCAGAATTTGTTTTGAAATGGGAGGACTGAAGTAATAATGATCTTTAAGTTTTGTCTACACTGTTATTTTTTTAATGCTTTGTTTTATTTAGAAAATCTTAATTTATTCTATATATACAAATTATTGTACTGTTTTTTTTTTACTTCAGATGTTATAGTTGTAGCTGAGAATACTATAGTAATTGATCTTATTTAAAAGGGTAACAAGCTTTCTGCTCAAATAAAACTGTTTTGTATAGGGGACTGATAAAGTAAAACTAGCTATTTCTTTTACTCATAGGAAGAGTCAGAAATATATCACACAATTTTGAATAAGAATAAACATCTAAAAAGTAATACAAGCCAGTAATATACTTATGTAAAATCAGGAAAAACATGTCACATTCTTCCATTCATTAAGGGTTCAAAGACTGCAAACAATATATTAGTTACACAAAATAAAATAGGGAATAACTTAATCAGCAGAAGTTTAAGTTATTTGAAGATAAATATTTTAGTATTTCTTTAATAAAAGCAAAGTAATTAAAATAATTATTTCCTAAAAAAATCCAGTGAAAAAAAAGTATAGTAGAATTCATATTTATTTACTGATATAGTATTTCATGAGTCAAAGTCATCCTTTCCTGTCAATCATAAAAGCCAATAAGAAAATTGTCATTACAATTAAAGATTTTATAAATATTTAAATAATAGTTTTTAAGACTATTTCACTGTTTTAACCATGCTCCAATTTATCCAACATTTTTTTTTTTTTTTTTTTTTTTTTTTTTTGTGTGTGTAATAGATTCTCCTTGTTCTTTTAATTGGTAGCTTTTATTTAAAAATGCGTGGGATAGAAAGGAATATATCACTTCTGAAGTGTATGATACAGTTTAATTCAGCAGAATTAGAAAAAAGTTTTCTCCTTTCTCGAATTTATGCATTTAAAACTACAAAATAGGTTGTTGCATACAATAACAAAATAATATTCCATTATGTTATACTGTTTTTACAGTAATGTACGTAATATATTACTAAAAATGTTATTGTAAATTAACCCGTGAGGCTAGTTATATAGAAAATGGAAATATATATATTTTAATTTGTACTTCTAATAATAGCGTGATCTCGTTTTATTTGCAGTGCTTTAAGGAAAGAAAATTTACTCCGTTATAATGGGTAGTAATGTAGTGATTCCTGTAACAAAATAGATATCTTTTATCAACTTATCTGCTGGTAATCTCCATCTTGTTTCTTCCAGGGAACAATGTTGTTTCTTTCCATCTTCTGAGCCCTCTATCAATTAGAATTAAAACTTTTCCCAGTATTTTACAAATCCCAAGTTCTTAGTCAAAAAGAAACTAGGGACATTTTTTAGCATGTTGAATTATAATCATTCTAGAAGAGCAATTTCAATACCTATTGATTTTCTGTCCCTTCTATGATACATTTACATTTTTCATCAGTTTTAGTTCTTTCTAAGCAAATTACACAAAGCTATTTTTGAAATCCCAAGTTCAGTTATACCTTAGCTTCTCTTCGGCTTTTATACCAAAGATAATAATCAGTTTAAAATTTATCCTTCCATTTCTGACTTAAAAATGTTTATGAGGACAGAAAAGTTTTTTGTCCATGAAGACATGGACAAAATTGATATTATTATGTAATATTGTTCTTATTATGTAAATATAAAAAAATTAATAAATAGCAGATAATGAATGGCCCCACGTAATAAGCTGATAAGTAGTCATGACTGTGCAGCTATTTATTTCGTGGTTTCCTGTCCTGTCCATTGAGGCATAAAACATGTTCTATAGGTTTTTTTTTTTTTTTAAATGTCTTAGAGTTATACATATGAACAAATCAAGGATGCTTTCTCTAGTGATTTATTACATTTAACCTCGGCATTAAAGATATATTTCTTCTGTGATTTTCCACTTTACATTATCGGTGCGATTAATGTTTTTTTAACCCCCCCCCCTTCCATCAGCATATAGTAACCACTTCCTTTCCCTTCTAAGTGCAATATTATATGATAATTGTTGTTTTGGTCTCATTTTAATTGCAGTATTTTAAGGAAAGGAAAATGAATTTACTTTGTTATAATGTGTAGTAATGTAGTGATTCCTTTAGTGAAATAGGTATCTTTTATCAATTTATCAGCTGGTGATCATCTTGTTTCTTGCTTGTATTTTCCAGGGAACAGTGTTATTTCTTTCCATCTTCTGAGACATCTGTCAGTTAGAATTTAAACTTTTCCCAGTATTTTACAAATCCCAAGTTTTCGAGATCTTCCTGCAAACTTATGCATGTAATTTTTGTTACGAGGATGAACTATATCTATCTTTAATGGAAATTAATAAAATAATCTGATGGAGAATCAGCCCTTTTTCAATTTGAATTTTTATAAAGGGCAGATATGAGTTTATTAACTGCCAGTATTTTATCAGAATGTAATAAACAGCTGATTTCATTAACCAGTAAGTATAATAAGTGGCACTGTGTAAACTAGCTATCCAAATACATATCTACTTAATTATAAATATTTGTATTTATGTGATAATAATTCCAATTTAGTACGTGTTTAAAATGCGGAAGTTTTTATTACATGTCAATAATCATATCAAACATGATGAAGTTAATGAAATCCATAATGTATATTTGAACTTTATTTCATATATATGCAGGGTTCATACAGTCCTTAATTTCGACCAAATTCGGCAGAAGGTCCTTAATTTTAATCGTTTGATATTTCTGTCTGTTTTTGCGACTGCCATTTTGAATGTGACTTAGCATTTTGGACAAATATTTTTGGCGATTCATTGAAAAATATAGTTATCCTTTGAATGGGTGAATAAGTTTATGGATTATAATTTGTTCCTATTTCTAATATTTAAAATTATTTCATTTTTTCCAGTGAAAAGCTTTTAAACAACTTTTTGCTTTTCAGAATGTGAATTCTTTATTAAATGGTTCCAAATTTGGCAACTTATCAACAGTTTGGTGATTTTAAGATCAGTTTCTATAGAAAATTTTAAATTCGAAAATCTGGGAATATTTCGACACTATTTTTTTTTTAAACATTACAACATTGATAAATTTCATTAAAATAATGCTAAAATGTTGAGATTGTATTCAAGAAATAACATTAATATGAAACTTTTTTTTATTACGAAGTGAGATTACCTTCCATTCTGGGGACTTAACAATATCTTGAATCTGAAAACTAAACAAGGTAATAAATGTTTAAATTGCACTTTAGCACAATTTGTGAAACAATTCTTAGCAAAAGCAAAACAGCTATGTAATTAGTTAAAAATGCCTTTATTCTAATTTTTCCATGGTAAAAGTTTTCCCCATGTCTCACTTTGCATCAGATTTCTGTATAAAATTAATTTTACACTTTTTTCCTCTGATTTGCCCCTCCCCATACATATTTCTGTCTTTTTGCTGTTACAGAATTGGTAGGGGTAATTTTTCTTTAGGATTTTACACATTACAACTTGGAAAGTTTTGAAGGCAAGATTTATAGACCCATGAATCTAGAAGATTTCAGAAAAATATCATCATGGTATTAGCACATAATGGGTTAATTTTACAGAAGGTTTGTGATGAACTTTTACTTTTTGGAGAATATTCGGAACAGCAAAGAAAACATAATACTTGAATGTTTTACTTCTGATACTAGAAGTCTTTTTCTTAACATGTTTATCTTCCCTTTGTTTTCTCTGCTTTTCATTTCACTGGACACAAGCTTATGGAAAATATCAAAAAGGCTTCTAATCTTATCACATGACAGGCATTTATAGAAAAGAATTTTTCTATTAATAAAGGAATTGAAAACCGACAAAAGATTCATCTTGTATGTCTCAATGCATCATCAGTATCATAGCTAGGGTGAGACAAAGGGCACATTTGTCCCCGGTCACAGCATCCATGGGGTGCCAAATTGATGTTACAAAATTTTAGAATGAAATGTTTTTCATTCATGGCATACAGAAGGGGGTGCAAAATCTTCAGTTGTCTCCAGGTGCTGAAAACCCTAGCTGCAGCTCTGTACATCGTACATAGGGCTGGTGCTACAAATTTTCCCACCTGATGCAGTCCCTGTGGGTCCTAAATTCTGCTGGCTAGTGCCTTTCTAAATTCTAAAATTTTGCTATTTGTAGATTTTGTTGCTCTGTGTGTTACTAAATTCTAAAAATTTTACTACACTGGCTCTGAGACCAGCCTTTACCATATATCATTTCATATTTATTCTGAATATTTATATTACTAAAGAAATAAAATTAGCACCTTTCCCTATACATTATAAATGTATATAGTTTTTTAAGAACAACAGAAATCTTTAATTAAATCCAAAAATTCTAAAATAAAGGAACATATTGAAGAAAGAAAATTATTCTTCAAAGATGATTATTATGTAAATTAAGCAGTTGTTTATAATTTCAGCCTTTGCTATAATTTTCCATTTTCTCACCATAATGAAAAAACTCTTAGATAGTTTTTAAACTAAGGTTTTGTGGTTGTAAGACGGAATTTATTTCTGTCCTCTGCTTGCATACTTGATTAGTTCCTAGCAGCTCTGGTTATTTGTAATTAATCATCATTGCATTATTGCTGTGGATATTTGTTACGCTATAGATACGTTACGACCATTTAAGAGTTTGTTGCAACGTGTTACTGAACCAGCTTAGATTAAAATTAAATTGTGTAGTCTATGACTACTAGTCCACATTTTTAGTTTGAATTTGATTGTTCCTGTTTAATTGTATAACCATAAGCTGTAGTTGATTTTGCTAATATAAGAACATTCCTTTATATTCTAAGGTATTGCTAAATAAAAATTTTTTATTTAAACCTTTATCTGACTTTGTAGCTACTTTCAGACACAGCAATAATTTGCTTCACGTCTGTCTTGGGTTTTGGACTATTTTCCTTTAATTAGATCAGGTAAAACCTCATAGGTACATAGTTGAAAGATTGACAAGTTAGGAGATAAAACACACAGAAACTAATGGGAGTATTTGTTTGCATTCTGAAACAAATTTCTAATTGTTAGAAAAAATGCTTAAAGAGAAGGAAATTGATATAAATTAGCCAGAATGTTTGGAAAGGCTTCTAATTAAAAAGATGCACAAATATTTTGTTGAGTATGTTTACTACAAAACGTAAATGCTTTGTAGCTTTTAATGTGTCAATCTTAATATTGTTTAAGAATCAAATGTCATAAATTACATATATTTTAAACAGTGACTTGCTAATAGCTTGGGATCTTAATAGTTCTTTTTTAACAAATATTTTTAGAAAACAAATTTAATAGAAGTCATATAAATCTATAATGACTAATAGTATCTACCTGGCTATTTTAATTATTTGTAACTAACTGTCACTCTTAGAAGTTATCTCTGCATTTTAAATTGAGTTATTATCTTTCATTAATCTTTACTGTGGTCACAAGATATATCACAAAAATGTAAAAATTAATGTAAAACTTAATTTTTTGCATGTAGTGAGACTTAATACAAAACAATTTATCACCTTTGATGCTTTAGTGGCTTAATAGAACCTTAAAATATATTGACTGGGTTACAACACCAGGAACTCTGTATGACGTTACAACACAAACTGCCTCTGACAGGCAGAGCACAACTCACTTTCATAACTTGCCAACTGTGTCTACATCAGGCTTTCAGGTTCTGATAGCAGGCATCTCTCTAGGCAAGCAGCAGCGTTGACAACAGCCAGTCTTCGTTAACGAATCATGTTGATTTTACTTCTCATTTTAACCTATGCCATTTGGCGTAAAATCTACGTGCTATTTACTAAACCCCTAACTGAGCAAATAGGTGACAAAATGAGACATAAAAGAAAAACTCAACATAAAGCTAACTTGTTAGTAAAACCAGATAAAATGTCACTAATCTTCTTTCAAATATGTCTAACTATTATAAGGGTAAAATACACTGGTTATCATAAATTAAGGAAAAATCACAATTACTGAAAATGTTATACGTAGAATTTTATGAAACTTACCCACAATACACAACACATAGTAAGGTATCAAATAACATTAAAAAAAAATTACCAGGAATTATGGTAGTATAGAAATCAGCACATGTACAGATCGAAGGTGTGAAGTTGCTATAGGAAAAGTACCTTCAATATAGAATATGATTATTTCTAGAAGCAGTACAGCGATGTATGATACTTTCAATTATGCGGTTAATCAGTTCCATAGGAAGCGAGAGCCATTGCTCTTACAAAGCATTGCAAGGGTCTGAGGGGGCAGATTGAGAGCAACTAGACATCTCCCTAAAGCATCCCAAACGTGCTCGATAAGATTCAAGTCCGGAGATTGAGCTGGCCACTCCATGCGCATAATTGTTTCCTGTTGAAGGTAAACAATGCGAGCCCTGTGTGGTCTTGCGTTATCACCCTGTAACGGGAAAGCATCACCTATTGCCCCGGCATATGGGTGCATATAACCATCAAGGATGTCATCTTTATAAACCTCAGCATTCACGGTCCCCTTAGAAAGACATGGATGTCTGTGCCATCCATCCAAAAAGATGCCACCCCAAACACAGACACTGCCTCTTCTGTATGCATCTCTTTCACGGATGTTTGACGGTGATAACGGCTTCCAGGTTCTTTCCATATCAAATAACGCCTAATATCGCTTTCTAGACTAAACCTGGACTCATCCGTAAAGAGAAAGCCCTCCATTGATCAGGCGTCCAGTGGACATTTTGTCGTGCCCACTGCAAACGGTCCCTTCTATGGCGTGACAGGAGAGGCACGCAAATGGCTGGTTGCCTTGCATACAGACCACCTTCATGAGTCTTCTATGCACAATTGACTTTGAGACCAACCTTGCGGTGGCTGTAGCAAGGGAGAATCTAAGAAGATTCAGAGTAGCGGTTTTATTCCTGCATGCACATAATATCAAAAATCGGTAATCGGCGCTCGTCGTAGCAGTTCGCCGTGCTCGGTTGAACCTGCTAGATGCGAATCTGTGGTTTGAAATTGCCTCCAAAGTCTATGAACCACAGAAGGACTCACATTTAGCCATCTGGTCACTTCTGTTTGACTTTGTCCTGCTTCTAGTCTCCCATCATACGAGTAGTTCTGCAGGCAAATGATGCCTGGAGGTCATTGTTACAAATTGTCTATCTCAGATTTCTGATGTTACTATCACAGAGAAATTTGTGGGTTTGCTCTCAAACATGGACTTTTATGTTCCTCACAGATGACGTATTCTGAGTGCAGCACCACTCATTTGCATATTGCAGTTTTACTTAACTACTCTTACTTGGCAACATATTCAAATTTTACACGGTTTTGCTTCTTTTTTGAGGGAGTTATCACTATTTTTGTGATTTTTCCTTAGTTTATGATAACCAGTGTAATTAATGTTACCCGATAAATTTTATAAAATTGATTTATTCTCAAATTTGTTTTATAATTATGTTTAATAATAATGCATTTTACTTGTGTATTTATTTCATGCTTAGGATGGTATCACAAAAGCGAAGTTCAGGTGTAGCTAATATCTTTAATTGAATTTATTCAGTTCCCATTTGTTGATGGGTCCTTAATTTTTTTCATTATTGGTCCTTAAAAGTACTTAATTCCCATGTGCAGAAATGTGTATGAACCCTGAGGTGCAAATTTACATTGACATATCAAATCATGGCCCTTAACTTCAGGCTTAAAATATACTTCTCAATTGTAATCCATGAGTAATGGGAAATAGAAAGAACTAGAACAAGAAGTGACTACATACAGAATTGTTTTTATGTTGTGTCTTTGTTTTAAATGAATTGCTTTTCGTATGAAATTTGTTGGCCAGTTTAATCTATCTAAAGTAGTGACAGTAAACTTTTGTACACGTGAGAACAATTTTAGATAGATACTGACATAGTGGGGCTGTATTATACAGGGTGTTTATAAAGTCCTGGACCCATTTGGATGTTTAATAACTGATAAAATAATGAAGATATAAACAAACTTTGGCATTTATTGATGGAATAACTTATATATTTTCCTTTTCAGGTTTAAATATCTTTACTTTTGTAAATATCATCTGCACGAGTGGTTAATTTCAGATAATTTCATTTTCCAGTCTAAATATCTGTACTTTTCTAAATATCGTCTGCTTAGTAAATGCATTTTTCTCTCTTTTGTTTTTGGCAACTATTAATCGCCATAATGTGCACATATCGTGATCTGAAAACCCCCATGAATACCGTGAGGCAGAAGGGGATTTCTCAAAGGTTAATGTGTGATGTGGACTAATGCACGACCGAGTCATTGGGCCTTTCTTTTTATAGAAAAGACGGTCTCATCAGTCGTATACTTAGACATGTTGGAAAACTTCGTATTTCCACAACCAGAAGAGCTTCAGCCACATGTCTTTTTGCAACAAGATGGTGCACCACCTCATTGGGGTACCATCGTTCGTAGTTCTTTGAATGACCATTTTACAGGAAGATGGACTGGGCGAGGAGGTCCAATTCCTTGGCCACCCAGATCACCTAATATAACGCCGCTGGACTTTTTCCTTTGGGGATTTGTAAAGGACAACGCTTACAGGAGGAGAGTGTCGAACATGGATGACCTAAAAGCCAAAATTACAATCGCAATAGCCTCTATGGATGCCAACATGCTTGCCGGTACCTGGCATGAAATTGAATATCGACTCGATATTCTCCGTGCGACGAAGTGGGCGCACGTGGAAGTTCATTGACAAGGGTCATGAAACATTTTGAGTCTATCTAACCATTTATATTATTAATTTTAATATATCTTTATTATCTTATGAGTTATTAAACATCAAAATGGGTCCGGGACTTTATAAACACCCCGTATATTTTGTTGAGCTAACATTTTTGTTTGATCCTAAAATGATAAGCACTGGTTGTTTCCAAGTAATCTAATATTGAGTTATCTTTGCAGATAATGAGACCAAATGTAAAATGTCATGTGTAAGGATTCAAAATATCATTTTAAACATATTTTTAATAAAATATCTATGTTCTTAAATTTTAATGTAATCAAAAGTAATGAGAGCATTAAAACGATAAATTTCAAAATAGTAATAAATTAACAAAAATTAAAAACTAAATCAAAATTAAGGTGAATGCTATGAGTGTTTACAGTCTCAGTTTTCCCCATGTGCGCTATCAAAAATCTGCACATACATAGTGTATCTGTGTCCAGGATGTTATCAGATAAACATATGAAAATACAGTATTAGAACAATACTTATGTACATCATGACAATCAAAAGAGCAAATATTTAGTAGAATATTAATCTGTATAAATAGAAATCTATTTAAACTCGTATCATTCCCCTAAGATAACAGTAGGCCAGCCGTTCTCAACTTTTTGACTAATGCTACCATCTAAACACAAATTGAAAAACTTCCACAACTATATTTTATAATGATTATTTTTCAATTTCTCAATAGAAATACTAAAAAAATATATTTTGCCACTTGCAAAACCTATTGCCTATTTGTATTAAATATGCACACATAAAAAATGTTAGATTAAAAATTCATTATCATTTTAATTATCAAAATTTAAGTTACAATACTTTAATTCTAAAATTTAATTCAAAATTTGAACCTGTTTAAGAGAGATCAATTTCTGTATGTCTGGTCTTATTTCCCTTAGTTTTAACTGTAAATTAGGCTCCACTTTTAATTTTGCTCTGTATTTATTTTTGAAATATAACAGAGAAGAAAATCTTTGTCTGCACAAATAAGTTACGCAAAAGGGCTATAAAAATTTTATAACTTTATTTTAAATGCCTTTAATTTTTTTTTTTCCCCGGATCAGCCAAAAGTTAACAAGTGTGTTATTTTTTAAATCTTCCGTTAGGGTTCGATCACAGGAAATTTCAGTTATTCTTTTTTCTTCAAGCGATAAAATTTCAGCTACATTTGAGCAAAATGGATTTCTGATCCAATTTTCTTTTTCACAATCTTCCAGAAAATACATGTTGAAATAATTTATGAAAGGAAAACAATGATTTTTAATGTCGGATGCTAATTCTTTTTTTTATTTTCAAATTATTTTTGGTTAGAAATTTTTCTGAAACTAGTAAAAGCTTTAAAATATTGTTATCCAATCTTTGATTATTAGCTCGAGCTTTTATATCGCAGCATTTATTTTATTTCTAATGGCAAACAAATTAACACTCTGTCCTTGTAATCCTAAATTTAATTCATTTAACTTTCCAGAAACATCAGCTAAATATGCTAAACGGGAGAACTATAATTCGGTAAATAAACATTTTTGCTATTCAAATTTTGAATCACAGAGGAAAATTTGAGTTTCTGACCAAAGTCCAAAAAGACAATTTAAAACTTAACCTTCTGTGGATAACTACCTTACTTCGGAATGTAATAAAAGCGTTTGATGTTCATTGCCCATCTCTTGGCATAAAATGGTAAATATTCTTGAGTTTAAAGCTCGGCTTTTAATAAAATTAACAATTTTTACAGCTTGATTCAAAACAATTTTCAGGTTTTCAGGATTGTTTTGGCTACTAAAGTTTAGGATTAATGGAGCAGTGAGGAAGTTTAGTTTCAGGTTGGACATTCTTTATTTGAGAAATAATGCTGGAATGTTTTCATGTTAAAGCCCGAGCTCCACTGCATACGGCAATGCACTTATTCCAAGGAATATCGTTTTCAGACATAAAATTGTCAATTACTCTGAAAATTTCATTTTCAGTTGCTCTATCATGAAGAGATTCGCAAAATATATACTGTTCCGTAATTCGTTTATCTTCCAAACGTATGAAAATTAATAAATGAATAAAGTTTATTATATCAATACTTTGATCCAATTGCAATGTGAAATACTCGCTGTGTATTATTTTTCTGAATAACTGTCTCTTTTATGGAATTTTCCATTTCATGAATTCATCGACTTACTGTATCATTTGATAACAGAATATTATTAGTTTGTTAACCATTTCTTTGTTGAATAATGTTAAAACTCTTATCTTAAGCCGCTAATATCTCCAATAGTGTGAGCCCATCCAGTCTTGGCAATTCTTAGGCTTACTAGCTTCCAAAGCTTTTTCACTTGAAGTAACAAACCTTTCATTATTTGTTTGCAACTTTTGAACTCCAATAATTTCCTCTTAAAATATTCTTCAGAATTGTCCTTTAAAATGGCATGCTTAGATTCAAAATGTCTTTTAAGAAATGATGGTTTCTTACATTGATTGGATAACTGTTCACCGCAAACAGCACATTGAGGTTGAGGGTTCATTTCATCTCCATTCCAAATAAACCCAAGTGATAAATAGCTTTCATTATATTTTCTGTAAGCAAAATTTTCTTTTCCTTTGAGTGTTCTTAGTGCTAGTAGATTGACCTGGATACATCACCTATGAATCATCACTTTTCCACTGAGTCAATCGTAGCCATTTTTCCAGTTTTAAAATCTAGGTTTGTTTTATTATTTTTATACAAATATTTAAATGCATGATATATTACGAGTTCTTCAGAAACAGATGACGATATTCTCCAATAGCCTATAAAAGTAAGGAATACAAAACAAGAAGACAAAATCTGCTCTGTTAGAGACAGCAAATCAACGTAAAAAAAATATTCTAATAGAAAATAGATACTATGAGCCCACAAATGGTGGCAAGATAAAATGTAAACATGCTCGTAAACAATCAGCTCTAAAAGAATTAATGAGATACTATTATCTTGTAAGGTATATTTTAATTTCATAATAGTTATTTTAATTTTAAAGTCCCTTTCCTATTAATTCTTGTTTCCACTTAAACTACCTGCCAGAATGAATTTTTAGAATCGTGTTGAATTCAAATGAGTTAGAAGAAGTATTTAAGGAAGGTTCAACTTACTTCGTGAGAGAGGGAGCTAGGAGTAGCATATCCTGAGTAGTGCGTGTTTCCCTTTGGGCTAAGTCTGTCTTGAAGCTGTTATGTTCGGCCATATTTTTACGTGCCTTTTGATATTCACTGACTAGGTTAATTTAAGGCCCAACTACGTTAGATACTAGTACTTAGCTTCGGCTAATTCTCTCATAGTTACAGTTTTTATTTCTTATTCTGAGTTAAAGGCCTGAGTGGAGGCTTTTTTATAAGCCTGAGAAAGCAGCCAACTATTAATCTTAGTTGAGTGAAATAAAGGGTATCTTAACCCTTCTTGAGTCTACATTTTAGTTGTTTGAACTCAGTGATAAGTCACTACACAGTTCGCTAGGTTTCTCAACATTCATTTTAGTAGAAAAAGAGGGAGAAACCCTACAATATTTTTATAGAAACTTATTTCCTATTAAATACAACATCCATTTCTATTACTCCTTTTAAAAACTTCATTTATGAGAAATTTTATTACGTCTATGGCTAAAAGGATATTTGTGAAAATAAAAACAGATTATTTTGCTAAAGTCTGTGAATGGCTATTGACCTTGAACAATTACTCAGATCACTTAAATTTATGAGTATTGGAGAAAAAACTTAAGCAGGATGTTGGGGTATTTAATTTTTGAATTTGATAGTTAAAAATACTTTGTTTCTTTGCATACCACCGATTGAGAATTGCTGTTTCTTTGCATACCATCGATTGAGAATTGCTGTTTCTTTGCATACCACCGATTGAGAATTGCTGTTTCTTTGCATACCACCGATTGAGAATTGCTGCAATAGGCTATAAAAGGCATTTGATTAATTTTATCTCGTACATGTTAGTGGTGATAAATCTGGCATTCATACTGATCAGAAAGACAGAACTCAGCTATATAAATTTTAAGCTTTTATTTTGCTTCATTTGTGTATACAAAAAATCACAGAAAATTATATTCTTTAGATTCAAAATATTCTGTAACATTTTGTTTTTCACAGTGCTTTTTAATCTGCTTTTAATTGTAAGTGGCAGATATCTTGAAATAATTAGAAAAAAAAAAAGTAGTTTACAGTAGCAGTTAATATAACATGTGTGAAAGAATTTTCTTCACATAGTTTCCTATAATATAATTTTTTCTTTGAAACTGCTGCTATAAATATTTATAAAAACCTTTAGATTGATTTGGCTTAAGAAATAATGCTAGTAAAAGTAACCTAGAGAAGAGGTACATGTGTATTTAAAAGTATCGAGAGATGTAGGTTAGTAGCTTCTTTTGTATATCCGTATAGTTTCTTTTGGTGATAAATATAAGGTAGTACGTTATTTGAAATTCAAATATTCCAAAATGTTCAGTGTTTATTTAAAAATAAAAATTGTAGAGTTTGTAATCGATTTGATAAATTTAGCACAATTACTTGTTAATGGATTTATGTTTATTGGTTTTACCGAATATAACTAGTTTTCATTTAAAATTCTGTAACCCATACCTATTAGTTGTTGAATGGTGTGTTGAATTTGTTGGTTTTTCCTTTAAACTATTATATATTAGTATTTTGATCCACCTTTGATTTCCAGGGATTGAATAGATAGGGAGCATGGTGTTTATACCCATACGTAGCATGAAAATTAGTCATAACTTTCTCCATGAAGGTGATACTTCGGTCTCTTCCTCATTAGATAGTCCTTAAGTATTCTGCCGCTATAATTAATATCTCTCTTCCCTCCCCTTTTTTGCTTTCACATTATTGATAATATATAAATTTATTATCCTAACAGCTTATTTTTTATTTGAAAATTACAAACTTCCATGAAATGTGAAATTATGTGGTAACATTCTGTTCTTAAATGTTAAGCTCTTTTAATGTCTGTATGTACACTGTTATGTAAGAACTTTCTTCTCAATAGTGTCTATGAACTGTTGAATATAGAGTAAGCTTTTTGAGTATTCAATATTAAAATCAAATCTTAGTGCAGAAAGCTGATATTATAACTCCTTATATTTTGGAAATTTAAGATCTACTTTACCAGAAGCGTTTATATATGCGTCCTAAGTTGTATATTATTTATTCATGTTGCTTATATTTGCATTATAGACAGATATGAAATGGTAAAAAATTCATTGAAATGGAAAAAAATCAACAACTTATAGGAGGAACTACCCAAAAGTTTAACTCCTTAACGATCGGATCATTTTAAATAAAAGTTATAAAAGTGCCTATTTTTTTTTATTGAAGAAAATTGTATAAAAATTAATGTATGTACAATATATGCATTCAATTTTAATTTTAGTTTTTTTTTTTTTTTT
>KK118615.1:499643-514255 GCA_000611955.2 Stegodyphus mimosarum | reverse complement strand
TTTTTTTTTTTTTTTTTTAGCTTGAAATTTAAAAAAAATACATATTTTTTTAGGAAAAGCCAGCATTCAGGGTTGTTTTGACTGAATGTTGGTTTTCCAGTAAGCCATCAAAATTTAAGAAATATGTGTTTTAAATATTAAAGGAGAATTTTATTAAACTTACACATAATATATACAAAGCTTAGTAATTTTTTCTTGTGTGATAAATTTCAAAGGATGAGATGCAAATGCCAGCGTCACAATCTGGACAGTAGTACCGAGTTTCCTTCCTACATCTCTTATTATTTTCATCTCTTCTGGAACAACAAACTTTGCATTCTCTTGATGGTTGTCATTTCTTATCAGTTGGGGGTATCCATCTTATAAAATGTCTTTCAATCAAATGGTTTGCATTATCCTCCAAGCTTGGCCAGCCTCTTTTTGAAATGGTGTCTGAAGACTGATACATTTCGATAAGTTCATCTATTAAAGATAAACGAAACATCAAATAGGATTTTTTTCCACCTTGTTTTTTGTAAATAAGATACGAGTTCAAATTAGTTTGGTCTAACAAAGGAAAAAATATTTTCTTATAATATTTCTTTCCTCTTTTTCGAGCAACAGAGTGATCTCCAAGATACTGGTCTACAATATCTACCGCTCCCATATTGTTATTTTATTCTGTGACAATTGTAGGTTTTTCGACAACTTTGCTATGACACTGTACATCTACCATGTCATTTGTGTGAACTGTAGATAACATGGTAACATCTTTCTTGTCTTTCCACTTCATGGCAAGAACTTTACCTCGACAAAAAGCAACATTTTCACCTTTTGCAATTCTCTTTTTTACTAATTCTTGAGGCATTTCTTTTTGGTTTAGTTTCACAGTTCCATAAGTGTCTGTTTGAAATTTTAAAAGCATGTCTGCCAATCCTGGTGAGGTATAAAAATTGTCTGCTATCAGACAATATCCTTGTTTTAGCAGAGGCTTGATATGTGACATCACAACTTGAATTGATCGGGCAGATCTTTATATTTTGCATCAAAAACCGTACCTTTTCCAGTATATATAATTTGTGACCATATATACCCTGAACTTGACTCACATTACAAATACGATTTTATTCCAAAACGGGATCTCTTTTTCGGCATATATTGTCACCATCCTAAACGACCTTTAAAAAGCATGGCGGTTTCATCAATTACAATATCAAGTCCAGAAGTTACAGCTGTTTGAAACAATTCATTTAGGTGCTATAACACTGGCCAGATTTTATGTAGCTTGGGATTTGGATGTGTGTTACAATCAAAAGCTTCATTACCTACAAAATGCAGAAACTTGTGTATTTCATTAAATCAATTACAAGGCATTATGCTTCTGAAAAAAGGTGTTGAAATTGAATGTTATTATTCCAATACATTTTCGTATATGGTTCTTTTACAATACCTTGTAAAATAACTATACTGAGAAATTTAAGAATTTCTTCCTTTGTGACAGGTATCCAAGGTTTTCAATTTTTGGATAGGCGGAACCCTGGAGAATTTTGGCGTTGTTCGGCATATCTATTTATTTGTTTCTGAAACAATGAGATTGTTTCAGACTAAATTGTCATTCACAAAATGCTTAAAATCTTTTAAGACACCAGAACTTGGATCAAAATTTATATTTACCTTTGGTGTTCCCCAAAATTTAAAATGTGAGGGTGCATGATCTGCTGAAGTAGACACAATTTTAGTCCATGCTTGTCCAAGCAACAGTACAGATCCATCATCACTGCTCTCAGATTCACTAACCGAACTTTCATAAAAATCAGTGACTTCAGAATCACTTTCAAATCCATTTATACTAAAATCAGAATCCAATTCACTATCTGACTCTGACTCCATATTAATCACAGAACAGAAACCACGTGCATTTACAATGAGACTAACTAAGTGAATGAGCTAATGATAAAATTACAAAACACATATCAAAATACACGTTTGATTTGTGCTTACATCTAGTTTAAAATAAACTATCTCTAATTGCATAAAATATTATTCTGGTACTGCCATCTAGTGTGTAAAATGAGAAATAAAACTTTTTCCATGCAAGGAAATGAATAGGTTTTAATCCTTTCAGCATGTTGCTTTTGAACTCTCCAGCCCGGAAAAATCACGGGCATGAGAAATAGAGGGTGAAACCTTACCCCATCATTTTGATGGCAGCGAGAAGGAAGGGGTTAAAGAACAAAAAAAAAATTTATTTTTTTTGTCAGATTTATAAATTAAATTGTGAAACACAGTGACCATCATGTTAAAATGTGCATGAAGAGATCAAAAATGTATTGCTCAAGATGGAAGCAAATGGCAATCTCTTAAAAGCGATCCGCTTAGTATCATCTGCAAACATAACAATTAAATGTAGTTCTGTGCCTTTTCTCACAATTTTGCAGACTTTTAGATAGAGTGCAGTTGGTGGACTTCCTATTTTTTCAGCTGGATAACACTGTATACACTATTTTTTAACTAGACTGTTATATCGAATTCCATTTTTGATTAAAAAATTCTTTTTTTTTTACACCACCTCTTTAGTGTTTATTGCAGGGGTGGCCAAACTTCATGTCAGTAAGAGCCGCATTTTGGAATTCGGGAAAGTTTGAGAGCCCCAATGAGATTTACCAAAAACCATAAATGAATATTTACATCATTTTAAAAGTAGGGAAGCAGGTTTCAAATGGAAAGAAATGTCTGATTCTAAACAATCATTCAGTGACAATTTGCCTCACTTTCTTTTGGGTGTTCAGTAGTTTTAGTTATATTTCATACATTTTACATTTTATTTGCATAAAAAATCATACTGCTCAGCTGCAAGACCTGTTCACAACTTCACTGTGGTCACCTGTGGTTTGTTGTAACTTAAGCATTTGTGAAAATGAATGATGTGGAAAATAACTGTATGCATTAATGTTTTATGCTCAGTGACAGTTATACATAGCTTATGAGATATTTTGTCAGACTTTTGCCCAAATGATAACATAATGATATTATCACTTCAAAAATGTACTGGAGTCAGTTGAATGTAATTGTTTAGAGCATCTCTTCACTAGCACAATGTGAGAAAATATTGCATGAAATCATCCTGGAAGGTTATATACAGACACTTTATGATGTCTATAATACTCCTAGATTGCTTTATGGCATATACCAGTATAAATGTAATACCAACATAAATTCAGCTGCTTCTTTGTTTATTTTATCAGATACAGAGTGATCAAAATAAAACCGCCATGAAAAAAGGGAATCCTGACACAGAATGTGCCCTCATTCATTAACAGAATTTCTCTTTACAGAAAATGCTTGAAATGGCCTCTGGTGATGTCGATGTAACGATGGGTTGCTGTCACATGTCTACACATACTCATCTCTCACATGCATGCATCTTCTTTGCTGTGTCATTGAGTAAATGAGAGGTACAGACATGTTTAGTGACCAGTTGAATGCAACACAAAATAGTGGTTGCAATAAAACAGCATGTGTTCATTGTCAAGTGTTATGTAAAGCACAATTCATGGAAAACTTGTGCGGAACTGTTTGTGCAAGAGTTAAAGAGTGGAAGTGTTTTGGCAAAATCTACTGCACAATCTTCAATGTAAGACTTCGTGACAAAATGGCACAAAACGGGCTCTGTAGCGAATAAAAACCGTAACTATCCGCAAAGAGTTTGAACATCAGAAAGCACTGAGTGAAGAAAAGCATGACAACATTGCAAAGCCGTTTATCTATGCAAGTAGGGATTAAGATATCGTCATGTCAAAACATTATCAAAAGGAACCTGTATCTGTATTCTTAAAAATTTACAATTGTGCATGAGTTAAAGCCTCCAAATAAACTTGTGTGTCTTTAGTTCTGCTGTTGGTTTCTAAGTGAAGTGGAATGAGGCTTTTTGGATCCTCAGTTTTTCATTTCTTCAGATGGGGCTTGGTTCAGCATGTCATGGTATGTGAACTCGTATAACCTGTACTATGTAAACTGTACTAACCGTAAATCCCCATCATTATTTTGAAGAGCCGCTGCATAATCTCAAGGTTGGTGTTTGGTGTGTAATGTCTGGATTCCGCATTGTAACACAATTCTTTCACCAAGCTGTTAATGCTGACTGCTATGTCCAGAATCAATTTTATCCATTTGTGGATGAATGACTATATGGATATTTTCAGCAATATGGATACAGCAGAGCATTGAAAATGCTATTTCTGCTTTCCCTTAAGCAGAGTTGCTATATGTATCTCATAGTTTGATAAATCGAGCACAGCACTGCATCAGCGTCTATGGTGGCCATTTGCAGCATTTTCGGTAATGGATCATCCAAAAGGGTCAGTTCTGCATAAATCTTATAAATATCTTTCGGGCCAGTTTTATTTTCTCCAGCTTGTATATACATATTTAAATTTGTCTTATTACTAGGTGGACCAACTTTCTCAAAAAGTATATTCCATAATGAACTGATATATGGTTCCCTTCTCATTACTACATTATATAATGTTTGCCTGCCAATTTCTGAACCAAAACTTTCTTGTTTATATTCATTCTGCTGCACAACAGCACCATGTACTTTCTCTATTTTCAACACTCCCCACCTGTGAACTCTTTAAATTCATACAAACTGAATACATAATAAACAACATTACTAAACCAACCACAAAGTTATAAACACTATTTAAACAGCATCAAATTGCAAATAACAATCGAGTAATGTTTAAACATATTTAACCTGCTAAACTTAAAATTAGTCATTAAATATAAAACACAAACTTTGCAGTGAATCAGTAATGCTGAAATCAAAATTTACAAGAATCATACAACCTAAAAAATCTAATTTAACAACAGTCAACAAAGATAATCAGTAAATGACAAAAAATCAAATTATTACTCATTTGCACTTCACTAATAATTATACACTTCAAGATTTTACAGCAGTTGCACTGGTCTAGTTTAAGTTACCTAATTGACTTCTTTTGAGACAGGAGCGAACCTGACCATCTGTGCCAGGATAAGTTTCTATTATTATAGCTGTTGTCCACAAATTTATGGGGAAGTGGTCATCATGTACGAGGACATCATCATCAACTATAAACTGACCAGACACTTCAGTAGGTGAACATAAATTCATAGACCTTAAAGAAACCCAGTAGTGCTTCCTCCAATGACTTAAAAGGTCTGTTGATGTTAGTACCTTTTGATGTGTAGAAGAAATGTGCAGAGCCAGTCTGGTCTTCTTTGGACACTCTTGTAATTGGAAGAGAAGGTTAACATTTACCAATTAAGAAATGAACAGGAATTAATGGCGAGGGCTCTGAAGCATCATCATGGATGTATGATATAGACTTTCGGTTAATTATAGCTTTGATTTCAATGAAAACTCTATTACAAAAAGAGACTAGAATGTTCAATTATTGTTCTTAAACAAGTATTTATTGTTCTAAATTGCCTGTCCCAGAACCCTCCTCAACAAGTTCCTTTTTCAACAATAAATTTCCATTTTATATTGTGGGACAAAAACAAATTTTGTACAGATAGATGTTGAATACACTTCCAGATTTTTTACAGCTCAAGATCAGCACATTTTAATGTCTTGGCATTGTCCGAGTGTATAATCAAATATAGTCCGTAACGAGAAATAAATTTGTGGAGTACAAGCATAAAGTTCTCTGTGATCGCTTTTGCAATAGTGCAAGTAAACGAGAGCAGATAATGTTTATCTTTGCTGTCCTTTGTAAAGAAGGGGCCAGCATAATTAAGTCTTGTCACAGAAAATAGAGGTAATTGCAGAACACAATCAACTGGTACTGGAGTAATTTCTTTACTGGCTCCGACCTTATACCACTTACATAAAAAGTACTTATTCAACAAGGATTTGACAAATTTGTGTCCTTTTATGATTCAAAAGTTTGCTGTAATTTGAGCTAAAGTAGCTTTAACACCAGCATGAAGCAGTTTAATACGAGACAAGTGAGTAAATTGTAGATGTCTTATCTAGGAACTTTCCACTTGAAAGGTGTAGAATCGCTTTCGCAAAGTACTTTCTATGTGTAACTTTCACCCAGTAGAGTTCATCTCTCGAAATCGCAACAGAACTTAATGGCCTCTGAATTTCATTTGATATTGATATAAATCGCATAAAATAAGCTGTAATTTGAAATACTTTTAGCAACCTCATGAATCACGTTAAATCCAATGATGTTGAAGTCTCTCTTGAACCAAAACTTGAGGAGAAAGTTATTCCCTTTTCTTGTTCCAAATGCTCTCCTCATTGATATCTCTCTGTTGCTTCATTAGCCAAACACTTTCAGGTCGAGAGAGCTAGATAGGTCCTTGTAACTAAAGGGAATTCCTCACAAGACACTTTTTCTGTTGCAGGGTTTTCTTTCCCAATACAGAGAAACCATACTTCAGAATCAGTGAGTGACTGAATCTCAGAAACTGTTTGACACACAGGGCTTCCAATTGAGGTACATCCCTTTATCCAGTAGATAGCTATTTGGCTATCACTCTAAAAAAATATTTTGGTAGCACAGTTCAGGAAAGAAATTCGTCAAATACTTAGACAATTTGGATCCTCTAACTAAGCAGCCATCAGTTCCTGATGCAAATGCTATTTTTTGAATCAAGGTATCTGAAATATCCTATGGTGCTATATGCTTTTGGGCTTTTGTCAGAGAATACATGGAGACTAACATAGGTTGTTTTTTCTACAGTTATCAAAATATTTTTCCGAAAAAGAAAAGTCCTCAAGTGCCTTAAACTCAGTTTGCCAGTGAATCCAGTCTTTATTTATTTCTGATGGAAGGGTATCACCCAGTTCACACCTAACATCCAAATTTTTTGTATTCAAAGCTCTCAATCATTTCCCTTTCCTCATTAAAAATTCCTGGGCCATCGGTAACACCCATTAGATCTAAATTCTACAATGATCTCTGTGAATCATATACACAAGAAGAAAAGTTTACTGTTGCATGGTTAAACCATTTCACTCTCTTGATCTTGAATACCCTCTGGGACCCATCCAAACATAGTAGAAATTGCATAAAATTTCTTCCGTAATTGAATCTTTTCCCCTCTTACTATTCTCCAGTAATAATCAACATTAATCAAAACTCTAACACTTCTTAGCAACCCACTAGTGGCAAAACTGCTAAAAACTTGTACTTCAAACTTTGGGAATTTTTGTGTTTACCTTATGTATAATGTGAATACAAACCAGTTTTCCTTAAAAGTCTTTCATGAAGGCATTTTTTTCACTTCAGCAGATAGACCTAGTTACATAATTCCCATGCCATTTGGCTATCATTCTTCCGCCGTTAGCTGCACTTGAACTACTAGAGGCAATAGTCTTACATGTTTTTCGTGATCTAAATTGAGTTTCTAATAAATCGGTAAAGAACCGGTAATAAATCAATAGCACCGGGGGTCGATTGCTGAATATCTATTGGCACAATCAAGATTCCATGATTGCAAACAATTTATTAATGAAATTTATAATTAATTGTTTATGGATATAAAACTATATTATGTAGTCTGGCAGAAATCATAGAAAATAAATATAAGGGGGGGGATGCACAAATGATTTTAATATATTTTGAAAATCTTTTTTTTTTTAATTTGCATTTTAAAATATATAAATATTTTAAACAGTAACTGCAGTATAAAAGAGTAAAACTAATCAACTACAGCAAAATTTGTCCTTATTCTTTCACCCATGTTGGCCACTGAAACTTCTTAACAAAAATTATGCTCAGTTGTTCATTACATTTTCAATGTGTAAGTGTACCCTTTACATTAGACAAGAACAGTACAAGCTAACTGCTGTCCCCCTTCTCTGTCCATAGGTGAAGAAACCTTTGCACCATTTTAACAAATTTGTTGTGGGAACTGATGCTCAAGAAAAGCAAAGTGTACATTAGAAGGTTACCAGTGATTATGTAACAACAAATATTCATGGTATATTTGTAGCTTCTGGCTTTGCTTTATGAACATTTAGGCTGTTGTAAGTCAATTTTTAATACTTCCATTGTTAAATTTCAATGCTTAAATTTATGGTTTCTTAGAAATCAACACTGTTGTGTATAAAAAAAATGCCAACTATGTTCTGAAGATTATTTAACGTTTGGCTTTATTTAATTCCTGAGAAATGCAGAATTAACTTTAAGTCGTATTTATGAAAATGCATTTCACAATGATACAGTGAAACCATCAAAAGTGTAAGACCGTTTAATAAGAATGCATGCAGAAAAAAGGAGAAAACATTTTGAAATAATTTTAAAATCTCGGATAAATTTTTAATGTGCTCAAACAGAGTAATTACATCATTTTTGACACCATCAATATCTAAATATTATGAAGGAGGACTGAAAACTTCATGTAATATTTTCTGTTTAATTACAAAAGGAGGATATCCACATACAGCTAATGAAAATTTATTATTACCAGTAGTTTGGGAAGTAATAACTGCATTTATGAAAATGAATCTGGATCCAGTTTTGCAAAGTCTGCCACTCAGTAACAATATAGTTATCTGTTGTATTGTAGAGACATTAGGATTTTTCAGAAGCAGGAGACATGAAAAATGAGCAACGCCTTCGCCGGGAATCGAACCACGGACCTCTCGCTTACACGTCGAGCATTCAGACCACTACACCATGAAGGCGGGAGAAATACCTTATATACTCCCCCTTTTAAAGGGCGACTGAGGTTTCGGGGACCCAATCACCAAATTGCGGTGGTGGAGAATCATCATCCACCACCTTTTTAGTTCGGGCGCCAGTATAGAGACATTATGTTATTTCAAAGCAGGAAACATGAAAAATGAGTAACGCCTTCGCCGGGAATAGAACCATGGACCTCTTGGTTGTGTGTCGAGCATGCAGACCACTGCACCACGAAGGCATGCGAAGAAGGCGGGAGAAATACCTTATAGTATAGGTGAATTGGTTAAAACTGTTGACAACAAATGATCTCTGAATTGGTTTAATAAATTTGACATACAGTTGGATGAATCAGCTTTTGGAGGGAATGTTTTTAATGATGTATGCATATTATTTAAGTAATTCTAAAGAAGAAACAGCAAGGGAGTTTTTCTGTGTGAAGCTTTCCGAAACATACAAGAGGAGAAGACATATTTTATTGTGTTGAAAGCAGTGTTCGATCTATACATTCCTTTGTTCAGCATTACTACAATTTTATATGATGGTGCACATGTAGTGGTTGAAAAATACTGAGACCTTTTCAGAGTATCTCAAAAACTAGAAGCTAAACATTTTAGGTATTCATTGTGTTTTCTGCAGGCAACAGTTAGTTGTGAAAAGTATTCAGAAAGAGCTTCGTACTGTTTTAAAGCTATATATGAAAGCAATAAATACTATCAAAGTTGCTTTGAATGACTGACATTTTGCCCAATTGTTTAACCACAGTGATAAAAGTTACAATAATTTGCTTCTTTACACAAAGGTTCTCTAGTTTTCCAAAGGTAACTGTTTACAGCATTTTATAGGTGTATTTAATATTTTGATCGAATTTTTCCTTGAAGTTGACAAAATTGTGGCATCGCCATTAATAAAATTTAAAAAACATATATTCTTCTTTATTGATATATATTCATTGTTCAGTGCCACACAAAACAAGCTGCATGGTAGCAATATCAATCTCATTGAAATTAGAACAATTATCTTTGGTTTTCATTTTCAAATTGACTTGTTTATATCAATATTAAAGCTAAAAGAATTCCATTAATTTGATAACTTAATGTGATTTTCCATTATTGAAAAGGGTTGAATTTCTTCAAAAGATATAAGATATTTAATTTTTGTTAAGTAAATGTAAAGGGTATAATGCAAAAAAAAAAAAAAAAAAATAGGAATCTTTGAATTAAATAATCTGTGTTACTAAAGAAAGAACATTTTTGATTTTGTGCAAATCTTCAACAAAGGACATAGAGCTGATTTCTAGAAAAGCAAAATTTTAGCAAGTTTTTCAGACTTCTAATTAAAAAATACATTTATATTATTTTGGTTCACATTTTTTGTCAAAATAAGTAAAGACAGTTACAGTTTTTAAACTTTTCATTATTAAGCATAAGTACTGTAATTAAGTATTATAATACCATACACAAAATACCGAACTATTTGAAATGAATCACAAGGATTAAATCAATGAATTTATAACTCTGGTACTTTACTGTGTCCTGGTTAGCTGTGAGTTTAGAACAGTTTGTAAAACTACCATAATTAAAACATGCTTAGTAAGAGCATTGGCATCATTACATTAGCAAATACATTTCTTAATTCAGGAATTAAGTTTTATATTATATATGGCAATAAAACGGCATAGTCATTATACTGTTATTTGAAAAAAAGAAATATTTGTATCAAAAATATTTACAAAATTGACTTTCTTTTAAGGAAGTATTATAATTAATTCTTTTTCTATAGAAAAAAATTCTGTTCCTTTATATGATTATTTTATACATTTTTGAGAGCATTTCATTTTTATAAGTTTCAAACATTTGTTTATAGTTTGATATTGGCAGTAAAATTTATTGATGATAATTTCTTTCTACTATTAATTCTTATAAAATAAAACTGGGTATTGGTCAAATACATGTCAATCCAAACGGTTTCATTCTGTGTTTCAGTATTGCTAAACTACACATCATTTAAACACTGATAATGTTTTATTCGTAACTTATTACAATTTTAATTCTTTAAACTTCTGTGGGTTCTACCTTTTTATTTAACAGTTAAATGTAGGAACACTTTTACCAATAAGCGAATAATCGTTTGAGTGTGTGAACAGAGACGTAAGACTCAAGAAGGGTTAATTACCCTTTGTTTCTCAAAATAAGGATGAACACAGTCAGCTCCTATCTCAGAGCGTACAGCAAAGCCTCCACTTGGACTTGAACTCAAATTAATAGGAATTAAAGCTTAACTAATGCTTAACTAAAAGATATAGCCGAAGCTATCAGGATTCGATGTAGTTGGCCCCTAAGTCTCAATTAAGTAGGCGAAGCTATCAAGTGCCTGAAGTACGGTCGAGCATAATAATAGCTTAGAGAGAGACGTAGCCCAAAGGCAAACGTGCGCTAGTCAGAAACGCTGGCTGTCTAACGAAGTCAGTAAAACAATGACTTAAATTCTACTCTTACTCATTTGCATTAAATGCATTTCTGAAAATACATTCTGGTAAGGAAGTGTAAGCTGAAGCTAGAAGAGATAGGAAAGGTGCATAAACTTAAAATAACTGTTATAAAATTAGGATAAACCTTACACCCCTTTTACTTTTATTATAAGAATAACTTTATTTTATTTTTTTATTTTTATTTATTTATTTATTGTTGTTGTTGTTGTTGTTTCAAAGACTCCATAGTCTCCCTCTCCTCGCAAAGATGAAGGTTCTTAAATTAAAAAATGTTAAAATGACCGTATAAATGACTATGCTAAATAAGGATTTTTAATCAAAATAATTTTTTAATTAGTTTTGACATTTTTATCAGAATGTTTTGGGGAAATTTTATTAATTATATTTAGTTGTATTCTTTGGAAGGAGATAACTCTCAAATTTTTATGCCAAAAAAAGGTTAAGACATCAAAAGTTTTACGAAACATTGCTTGTTCTCAATTTATGATAAACTTAACTAGTTTAAAATAATTTTTGGATGGTGGGATGATTTTTTGGGTGATTTTAATAATTTGGATGGTGTTCCTGGAGCACTTTTGAATAGCTGTAAACAAATAACTACATTTGGTGATCTTTTCTACCTACCTAATACAGAAGTGTTGATATTTTATATACAAAATATAATGCTGGAGTTTTTAAAAAAGTGTGTTAAACGTGATAAATTTTTGTTTAAAAGAAGAAATCTGATATTAAATTGTACATTTAAAAAAATATTTCTTTTTAATTCTCTAGGAAGCAATATGTACTTCATCTTTTATTCCATACTTTACTAAGAATTAATATAATGTAATGGTGTAATCACCATTAAGTATATGTATAATTTGAAACCTAGTACATCTGTGAAATTTCATTCCATCTCCCCATGGTATCTTCTTAATAGTTTTTCTTTAACAAATAAAATGCACTGATTATTCTGGTATGTATTTGACAACACTTCACTCCAAAAAGACAGATCAAAATTCATATTATCAGAAAGTTTAAATGTCATAATTTAAGTTTTCCTTTCCAATTTAAAATACAATATTTATCACTGACAGCTTTCTGTATGTTACTTTAAAAGATCATTTTAAGTGGAATTCTAGTTGTTTGGATGATTGTGAGTAGTGGGTTGACTATATTTTATAGTCCAAATAATTTGATTAACTATTTTCTATAGAAAATTTAGCTGGCTGTTTTCTGTAGCTAACCCCAATTTGGTGGGCTACGGAAAATAGCTGACTAGTCCTACTTGTTTCAAATATGAGAAATTTCTTAGACCTTTTCTCTTTCTTTTTCTTAGATCTAGAAATATTAGATTGAGCCTAAAATTATTATGATGGAATATTGGTGCTGTAGATTTGGAACCTCTGAAACACAGGGTGGATATAAAAATTTCCCTGGTATATGAACCCATAGGTTCATATACCAGGGAATTAAATTTCAGATATTGTTATTTGAAAATACGGGCTTGAGATTCTGAGGTTTAAAACAATAGCGCTCTAATGGTTATGATGACAGTAAAAAATTTAGAAAGGCAACAGCCACTTTTTTCTGAACAAATTAATCAGTGCATTGAAAAATCACAAATGGTATTGGAAGCAATAAACTTGTGACGAAAATGTGCAAATTGATCGATGCATTGAAAAACCATAAATGGCTTTGGAACTGTACACATACGATGAAAACTGCCGGCATAAAACATTTGCAAAGAAGAGCATTGTAAAGGACCAATGACAACACAAGACAAGTGAGGGAGAAGAACTTTTATTGGAATTACAAGTTTTCATTGTGTACATTTCAGGGTAGTCATCTCCTGTAACTTTTCAGTTTTGTGGCCACTGTGATTTCCTGACCTCACTCTGTGACCCTGACCTTAGATTTATTTAACCCTAGAACCAGAAATTTCTGGTTCTAGGGTTAAATAAATCTAAGGTGTACCATCAAATCCACAAGATTTGTCAGAATTGAAAGATGCCATAAAATGTAGAGTTATACAGATTTCTTTCACGATGTTGCATTCATCATTGTTGTCAACAGTTTCTCGCATGCAGTGCTTTATCGTCTGTGAAAATGGGTACATTGAAAACTTGTAATTCCAATAAAAGTTTTTTGCTCTTTCCTTTCTTGTTTTGTCATTGGTCCTTTAGAATATTGTTCTTTGCAGATGTTTTAAACCTTCAGTTTTCATCATGCATGTTTCATTCAAGCACCATTTATGGTTTTTCAGTGTGCTGATTAATTCAATTAGGAAAAAATTGGCTGAAAATTCATTCAAAAATTTTTCAGTTTTTTTTTTCACTGTGATCATAAGTGTGACAGCTCTGTTACTTTAAATCATCACAATCTCGAGTGCATGCCTTCAGATAATATCTGAAATTTCATTTCAGTTGGTTGAGCAGATAGCCACTAAGGGCTCATATATTGACTCATATATTTTTATGATCCCCCTGTATTGCTGCAACATATTGAAAAATTGCTAAGGATGGGAGATAAAATTGTAGATTTCCAGTACTAAAATATTATTTTTCAGAAAGCATGTGTAGATGTTTGGTTAAGTTTTCTGGATATGGTAAAGTACACAAGGGCCTAAGAGAAGGGATGTCTTTATGAAGGCCTTTTTGAAGGAAACAGGCTAGTATTCACATTATACATGTGGAAAACAGCCATGCAGACAGCCTGTTTACCTGGAATTGAACCCATATCAAACTTCCAGTATTCAAATGTCTTAACTAGCACTGGTGGGACACATGTGTAGAAATGTGACCAGTTTCTGTGCTGAAAATGAATATTTTGATCACAAGAGAAAAAATTTGGAGATAAGGACGTTGTTGGGCATACATTCTTCTTTGAGGCCCGGAAACTGTTTTGTGCTCATTGATTGATGTGAAAAGACATTGCTTTGTGTCAGTGATGAGCAACGTCGTGCCTGCAAAACAGTTTTCAAGTGCCCAACGTTTATATATCCAAATTCTAATTATTAGATATTTGGACAACAAACCTTTTAATGAATAGTTTTAGTAAAAATTCTATTTTGTCTTAGCCATTTTAAGAATTGTACAAATTGTGCAATTAAACTTTAAAAAAAAATTATATCTTAATGACATCTATATAACGTCATAGATGACTTTAATTTTTGATTGCTAGAAACATTTGATTCTACATACAGAGTACTATTTTGTCCCTTTTTACCCTCATACACTCTGTTCAATCATGGTGTGCTACATCTGTAACCTCTGTTCATACAGAACTTTATCATTTCATGATTTTGTATTTTCAGCTGCAACTAGGTATGCCTTCTTCTCATCAAATTGAAAGACATAACAGAAGGTACAAATAACATTATTTTTAACATTATTATTATAATAATAACATTATTATAATAATAATAGTATTAAAAAAGTAATTTCAGCTAATTATTGTGTTTCAAAAACTTTCTT
>KK118615.1:485943-499367 GCA_000611955.2 Stegodyphus mimosarum | reverse complement strand
GGCTTTTAATTTAAAGATACTAAATTTAGCATATTATGTGTTGTGTGCTTTTGCTATATCATTCTTTATTATTTTTTCAATCTAAGGAATATAAAAGGATTAAAGTATTTAAATAAATTAAAGTCAAGAATTAAGATAGTTTGTAAAAATAATAGTTATTTTTATAAGTATTTTTTAATTGATAATAAACTTTCATATTGAAGAGTCATTTCTCTATATCTTTTTTAATACATAAATTTAAATTCTTATGCAGATATCAATGGCAGATGCAGTTACAGAAATTGCTCAAGAACATGACTCGGAAAAGAAAAAGAAAATTTCTGTTTGTATTTTTTATTATTACTATTATTATTATTATTATGGGTATTTTTCCATTATGCGCATAGTCATGCTTTATGGCACCTGTTAAAGAGAAGCTAAATATTATGTTTTTAATTGTAAACATTTTCTAATTATGAGAAAAGATGGCAACATGTTTATTTGTAGTTACAATTATTGGATCTTGGCATGTGTTTGGCTTCCTTTTCACAAGCACTGGAAAGCATGGTAAGTGCATAAAGGAAAAATACCTTATTATGCATTTTGTTACCATCCTATTCTGAAAAATAACTGCAATTTTTCATAATAATGTCTCATTTTAATGACAAAATTTAATTATAATAATAATGTTACATGCATATGGGTTCATGATGGATCAAATGCACACAGAACCAATGAAAAAACACTTTACATTTCACACTAAAGAACTGATGCAGCTCTTCTCAGTATGAGAGAACAGAAATGTGCCACATATTTTCAGCACTGTCATGTGAAATACTGACAGGCGCCTTTCCTTTACCTGATATGTATTGAGCCAAAATTACCACCCATTCCCCTACAGTTCGACATTGAAATTTATGAGAGACACTTTAAACTTGTTAGTACTTGTATGTATTTTTGAGGCAAAAAATAGGTACACATAAAAAAAATATTATTAAAATTGCAGAATGAAACAACAGTAAAAAAACAGAAAACACTGTTGAAGTTATGAAACATTATTCCAAATTATTAAAAAACAAAAGGTCAAATAAAATATATTTAGATTGCCCGTGTTTTGAAATAGAGATACATGATGGAAAACAATGGAAATATCTTATAAAAATTATACTTTTCTAGCTTTTGGCAAATTCATTGATAAAATTTTCAGTGTCCAGCTGTTTTAAAAAGTCAGACTCTATAGAAATGATAGCAAGATTTTCTAACTGCCTCTGGCCCACTCTAGATCACAAGTAATCTTTAATAACTTTAATTTAGAAAATGATCTCTTGGCTGTAGCTGCAGAAATTAGTATTAGTCGGGAGTTCAATCAAGTAATGTAGAAAATTATTATTTCTTATATTATGACCTATTAATTTAATCATTTCGTTTTGAATTTTATCTCTACGATAAAGTAGCACATCTTTTTGAGATCTGTTAATATAGAGAGATTTAATTGGGTCAAATTTTGCTATAATTTCTGTACACTTAAAAAAATTTCCATTATTTCTTTCAAAAAACTTGTTATAGGACCTCAGAGAGCCACATTTTGTTCAGCTAGAAATTGAACTGTATAAATTATTTTTTCAATGACAGTTTCACCAGTGTTTAGTTTAACTTTTAATAAATTTTGCATTAATTTAGAAGTCAAACAACAAAAATCAGCATTATATTTTCAAATTTTTACAGGACTAGTTTCGATGGTTTTACTAGTCCTGTGAAAATTTGAAAATCTAACGCTGATTTTTATTATTTGACTTCTAAATTAATATTTATTCAGCTTGTTATTGTATCTTAAATTTTGCATCTCTTAATCTATGGTTTAGTTTTTAAACTTTCTAATAAATCTGATCAGAAATGTAAATTTTGAAAATGAGATTTACTATTTTCGTGAATTTTCAAATGTTTGCTTAAGTGATGCCAGTCGTTCGTTACTTAATTTATTATTTTTAAAGGTCAATGGATTATTGATGGCATTGAATATTTAACAACAGAAATAGAAAACTACATTTTTCTTAATACACTGACTACCAATAAGTATTTGGACACCTGTGATAGAAAAGAAAAACTAACTTTATTCAAAATTAATAGTTGGTAGAGCCTCCATGAGAGGTAATTACAGTGTGGACCCTCCGAGGCATACTTTCTACAAGTCTTTGTATGACAGCTAGTGATATTTTCTTCCACTCGGCTTGGAGAAGACATAGAAGTTCCTTCACCGATTTTGCACGGGTAGTGCAGCCCTGAATTCGGCGATGTAACTCGTTCCAGAGGTTCTTGATAGGGTTCAAGTCTGGACTCTGGGCAGGCCAGTCCATTCGATGAACTCCATTGGCACCATACCAAGCCTTGGTTAACGTCGAAACATGACAACTGGCATTGTCATCCTGAAAATAACAGGGGCCCAACCCGTAAAACTGCCACAACGTAGGAAGCACATTGTCATCCAGAATAGTGCAGTAGGCATCGGAGTTGAGCTTACCATGAATAGGGACCAAGGGTCCCAGCCCATACCAGGAGAAACACCCCCAGACCATAATTCCACCTCCGCCGAACTTGACTGTTGGCATAATGCATTCTGGCAGGAGACGTTCTCCAGGTAGACGCCAGAACCTGCCATCCGAACGGTAAAGGGTGAACCTTGATTCGTCACTCCAAAGAACCCGTTTCCACTGATCTACGGTTCAATTTCGATGTACTTTGCACCATATTAACCGAGCAGCGTGGTTGGATTTTGTGATCAAAGGCTTATAGGCAGCAGCACGACCATGAAAACCAAGCAAATGTACTTCCTTACGGATGGTATTCATTGAAACAATACTCCCGGATGCCTGTTGAAACTGCTCGTGGATGAGGGCCATCGGTTGGATGCGGTTCTTCCGAATTTCTGTGGACAGCACTCGTCGGTCTCTATCTCCCAGTTTCGTAGGTCTGCTGACTCGGAACACATTCCGACAACCACCGCTCACCTTCCACTTCTTAATCACATAGGCCACTGTCGATTTTGGGTACTTCAGATTGCTAGATATGTCCTTTAAGGATCGGCCACATTTGTGATACCCGATAATTATACCTTTCTCGAAATCAGAGAGCTCCGAACTGCGAGGCATCTTGCATGCGACTAAAGCCGATTTCCAAGTTCCTCTTTAAGCCGCGATTAGCACGCAGTAATTACGTGCTGTGTTCCGGCTGTCTTGATTTAGATGCTACTAAGAGCGCTGCAGGTGGGGAAATGTTTGAGCTGGGCGGTGCAGGAAGCTGAGATGTAGAAAGGGGTGTGACCAAAGTCACGTGAGCTCTGAGATGACACCTGATTGGTGTTGAAGTATTCATCAAAAAGTAACATATATAGAATACAAGAAAAATATAAAATAAACCCTCACCCGTGACTCAAATTTTCCCACCTAGTTATGACTTGTATATAATTGTATATATTCTTGTATATAGTGTATTTCAATATGTATTTTGAGTATTAAAATTTTGTACTCTTACATTTTGCTTTATTTTATGTTATTTCACATTGATGACGAACACACCTCACGTCTCTGTCCATGATCGTTCCATTGTTCGGCTGTGTGATGTTGGCCCCCCTTTTTTGACATCGACTAAAGCTGATGCTGTTTCCTACACGATATATACCGGCGGAGTCCGTGATGTACCTTAGGACCGCAGATATCGTCATTTGCATAGGTGTTCAAATACTTATTGGTAGCCAGTGTAGAATATGGTAACCAATCTCACTGGATCTTTTCACCAATTGACAAAGTTTAAGTGAACTATATATGAGAAAACTTAGTACACTTTTTCCTTTAGGATAAATGCCTGTACTTTTATTTTGAAAATACATAAGACCGTTTTCAACCAGTTCTTACACCTGGGTTGAAGGTAACATACTCGGCCAAAGACCTGAATCATCAAAGAAGGGCAAATATGCATCTTCGGATGATTTGCCTTGCTTACTTGGGGAGGATACCCATTGGCTTGCTTTCCTAATTTTGATGGTAGCTTTGATGTTGATAAAAATGGAAAACCACTGTTATCGGTAGAAGTACTGTCTTGAAAATGTGTGAGCTGTCAAAAAAAGTTTATATCTTTTAAATTGCTCATCTCCAAGTCTTCCTCCCACTTCTGCTTGTGAAGCAAGTCTTGATAACCAGACAATATCTTTTTTTATTATTATTCTCTGGCCATCTAAATGAAGTCACTAAAAATTAGGAAACACAAAGTTTTATTTGTTTTATATGAAAACAATATTAGAGAAAATTCAAAATTTTAAATTTTGTAATTACTGTAATGCCAAATTTCATTAAGTATTTATAGAAATTAAGTAAACCGAATGTATAGTTAAAACTATGTAACTATACATTCGGTTTTTTTTAAAGTTGAATAAAGCATTATTGTAATTATTATTGTTATTATACAAAGCTGAATTCACTTAATCACTTACCATATTTTTTAAGTATTTTTGAATGTCTCTATACTAAAAAACCAGGACTTATGAATATGTATGTTTGGTATGCTCATATAGTTCACCTGCTCATAACAACAATGAACCCAAAATTTTGCAAGCTTAAACCTGAAAACTTTTGACTGAATGGCAAATGGTGCACTTACCTATGGCCCTTAGAGGAAGAAGGATAGTAGAGTTTCACCACCAGTTGGTTATTGGTACATAATAAAATTATCATAGGCACCTTTAAGGCCTTGGTGTCATTTTGTGCACCACAATTTTGCCCATGTGGATGGCACGGCGCTATGAGTGAACACAATCAGTAGTTACTACTTCAAACTCAGAATTCCTAGTTGTATTTTTACAGGCTGCTTCATCATTACTTGAAATTAGGATGGTTCTGTTCATGAGTCGTCCCCATATTTATTAATCCTTTACATTCAAGGCCTTTTTCGCTCAGGCGAATCAACAAATCAATTTTTCACATATTTGGTGAATTTCTTAAAGTTTAAAATGATTTCACAGAAATATAATGGTTCTTTTATGTCTGAAGATACTTGCAGTCCTGCAGCTCTTTTGCCGAATACAAACGGTATTCTTTTCTGTATTTTTTCAGAGTATATGCACATCATGTGCTCTGATTTTTCTGTTTCTTCTTCGGAATCACTGTCACTTTCACATTCATTATGTATTATCCTGATTTTTCTCCTTCTTAAACCTGTTACTTCATTGCTATCTTCTTCACTGCTTTCCTTCTGTCTGTCATCAGTCTATGCACAGACATAATTTCTTTCTTCTTCAACTAAAATCAAACCCTTCTTCACTTGAACTGATTCCTTCATTGTATTCCATGCTTAATGGACTCCATAACTTTGAAAATAATATTCTTATTGCCACAACAGTTGAATGCAAGCTAACATTGAAGACACATATACAACAATAAATATACACATGTATTAAGATGCAATAACATGCCGACAAATATTAATTTAGAAATCAAACAACAAAAATCAGCGTTATATTTTCAAATTTTCACAGGACTAGTTTCGATGGTTTTACCGAACCATCATCCTCAGCTGTAAAAGCACAAATGAACGAGATAAGGTAAACCTTGGGCTACTAACCATGATTTTGAATGTTGTTTTTATTTGATTTTATTAATTATTAATTTATTTGATTTTATTAATTTATTTGATTTTATTAATTATTATTTCGAATAACCTTGTGCTTTTTTTTAATGTATCTTTGGTAGTTTTTTTTTAAGTGGTGTGTATATTTTTTAATTATGTATTTCTGCTTATATTTGCCTTTTTATTTTGCAGTTGGAAGAAAGGAGCAAGGAGGATTTGGTAAAACTTGTTAAAAAACATCTGAGCCTCTTGCAAAAATCCAAAGAAAAATTTGATGGTAAATAAATAAATATTAAAAAATAAAAAAATAACTTTTATTTATAACACTAGACAATGCATAAATAAGAGCTTTAGAAGTTTTATTCATCTCTAAGAAATCCTTGCTTTGAAATCAACGTTATCAAACACACACACACAAAGAGACAGTTCTATATCTCCCACTCTACTGGACCAGTTGTCGAAACTGCTTTGCGCTTAGGATATACATTAGATTTTTTATGTAGCATTGTTCTAACATACGTATTTTGACACAAAATCCACCTTTTTCTGAAAAAACATACCTTTTTTTTGTCTATATTTCGACGACTCAAATTATGCTCAGATATTAAATTTTGTAATATTTGGTGAGAAATTTATGGAGAAATTTAATAATTTATTTTGGTGGTTTCTTTTTTTTTTTCTTTTCCCCCGGCAACAATAATTCACTTGCTGAACTTCGTAATTTATAGCAATATATTTTTCTTTCCTTTTTATCATTGTACATGAGCAGAAAAAAGGTCATTGTCCATACTTTCAAATAGTTTTAACAAAATGTATAAATCTTATTTGGCGTTATTATTGCTTATAAAAAATATGCCAAATTTCAAAACACGCCAATATGTAAATTCACGTATATCTTAGGAAATTTTTATTAAAAAACTATTTTTTGCAGGTATCCTTAGAAATACGTTAATATGATGGTAAAAATTTTATAGGTTATAATTAAAAATCTTTTTAAAAAAAATGTATAAAAATTATTTAAAAATACAGATTTTAAGAATAAATCATAAACAGTGGGTGAATTTTCTTTGAAATGAACCTAAATTTCGAAATGTCAAAGGAAGAATCAAATAAGTTTAATAAAAAAAAGAGATATTAATAAATATATACCAAATTCAATTAACATGGAGGAGCTAAAATTTTCAGAGCTAATTGTTTAAAAACTGCTTGTTCGGTTGTTACGAAACTTGGTGTTCTGGCATAATTTGAGTCATAGAATCGAAATATGGAAAAAAATAGATATATAATTTAAGAAAAAGTCCCATTTTGTGTCACAATACCTGTATTAGAACAATGCTATATATAAATCTAATATATATCCTAAGTCGCACTTTCAAGATGTGTAAAATGCAAGTTAAATTTCGACAATCAGTTAAGTAGAGTGGGAGATAATAGAAATGCGCCCCTTTTTTTTGGTGCAAAGGTGTACATAAGCAGAATTGGTAAGAATTTAAACAGGAAAATTACAGGAGATATAAGGTTTTTCTTGATCCATATTTTTATTCTAAATTTTTCATTATCAATTACTCAAGAATACAGGCTTCAAATAGATTGGATTAATTGTGAGTAGCTGTAGAAATGGAAAAGGGTGGTAACAATCTACTCCATCTGTGCTGAAATGCACAATAACAACATTGCAGAGAAGTTGAATTTGCCACTGAAGACAATTAAAAAAATTAAGAGGAAGTTAGTCAATTCAGTCTTTAATGTGAGAGCTGTGCCAGAAAGTCACTCACAAGACTGAACTCAGGGTGAAAATCTCTCCCATCCCATGGGTGAACTCCCATGAAAGTCCAAGAGTGAACTAAATACCAAATCGTTCTGGTGACTGTAAATTGAAAAGTTGCTACAGAAAGACCATAAATGTTCCAACTAGACTCTACACCAGCAGACCTGGCCAGGAAAGCTCAGTAATGGCCCAAGATAACTTTTTAATCATTTTATCTCTGATTTGAATCCTCCAGATTTACCTCACTATAGCCCTCATAACTGCTACTTGTGGCATTTAGTTGAAAAGATCACTAAGATTGTCTGTGGCAATGAAAGAGATTTGAGAAAGACTATAACCAGGTGTTTCAAGATCTGTTCTTGAAATTATAAAATATAAGTTTTCTTTCTGTTGAGCCATCTAGAGGCTGATTGATGCTGAGGGTTGCTTCATTTGATAAATTGTGTCTATAAAGCATTATTTTGCTTCTGTTTCTAGAAATTTCAATAAATTTTAAAACTAGTTTTTTCTTTTTTTTAAAGAGAAGATTTTTCCTTAAGTTTTTCCATGCTAATTCTGTTTGCACATTGAGTACATATGTAAATTTTAAATATTGATATTGTTATCGTGGAGTAACATAAAAGAGCCATACATTAAATATTTACTCAAGTTAAATATAATACTTTTGTTGAATACATAAATAGAATTTAAATAAATTGAGATTTTTATATATTTTATCAAACACAGAATAACTTCAAAATATGTAATATATTTATGTACCTCATATTGCATAGTATAATATGTTGCTAAAAATGAATTTTAGAGGCTAATAAATTTAATAATGTTTAAATTCAACCTTACATAAAATTAGTTAATTTTTCAGTGCATAAAAGCTTCCTTTATAACACTTCCAAAAAGAGAATTACCAGGAGGATTTTTCTAAAGGTTTTGGTAGTAATTCTCATCATGTGCATATCCTACATTTATAAACATCTGTCTTCCATAATTTTAATATCCTTTTTTTTTTTGTTTCTAAGTTAAGTTACTTTTTTTGTTGTTGTTGTTGTTGCTGTTGTAAATCTTCTGAAATGACAATAAAATATTAGAATGTAAGTAATGAGCTTTTATACTTATATTACAACCCAACTTATTGAAATTGTAGAGTATCTCTAGTAACTAAGAGTAGGTTTTGACAATTAAAACAAATGAGGATTGTATTAATCAAATTTATAACATGTGAATCTGTTGTAAACTGTCTTATCAAAGATTCCTTTTGTCGCTTTTCAAACCTAATTCAGAGAATTTACTTGTTAAGCTACTAAAACACTGCCCTTCTTTATTCAAAACTGCCATAAAATTATCTCCTCATCACCTTGTTTTATATATATTGATAGCGTGATGATTTTATTACTGTCAGCCAAAGGTTACTCAATTTTATTTTATTCTCCAATTATTGTATATTTTTTTCAAGTCACTTCTTCCCAAAATCAATCCCTGCTGTGCTTAAGCGCAACATAAGAAACATTTCATTTATCTGCTTTGTTGAAAGAAAAAAATCTTTTTTAGGTCTACATAGATCATACCTTGATATTTTATCTTTTTCAGGATTAGTTTATACACTTCACTTCTTTCACACCGAAAGTTGAGCCTAATTTTTTCCACATTGTAAAATAACATATTTTAAGTTTCATTTGGACCTGTCTGTTTAAAGTTACCTGTACATATTAGTGTCTAAGATGATTATGTTGTATATTGTTTATTCAAAAGTGCAGCTGATAAAGAAAAATTCTTTCCATTTCTGAAATCAGTCTAAAATTTATTCAAAATTAAATTTAATTTTTCAAGCATTATTAAAAAAAATGTTGCTTTGTTGATTTGTGTAATATAATCTTGTGTTTTTAATTTTATTAGAAGTTCTTTTTAATTTTTTTATACACTCCCTTTTATCTTAGAATTGAACAAGAAATGTGTTGCTATAGAACAAGAAAAAGAATCAGCTGTTACTCAGCAATTATTATCTCAAAACAAACTTCAGGAAGAAATAGAAAAGCTTCAAAAGAGTATCGAAAACCTTACAGCTGAAAATGTAAGTTCCTCTAAAGCACGCGCGAGTCAATTTTTGCATTTGTTCTTACATTAGATTCAATGTCCTGTTGATATCTTTTGCATTATATTATTTTAGAATCCTTGAAAATATAATACTGATTTATCTTTTATTATGTTAAGGTCTGAAATATAACTTGTAGAGTTTCAGGTATTTATTTTGGAGGATTGCAAGGCAATAAGGTGCATATTTAAATGTAATTTCTTCAATACAATTTTATTTTAAACATAATATTGCCATTCTTCTGTCTATGCTATCTGTTTAGGAAATAATGTGAAAAGATCACACATGTGTGTTTCGTGTAGGTTAAAATAATAGACTGAATAAGGATTAATGTAGAAGCCAAACAGCAAGAATCAGCGTTATATTTGTAAATTTTGCAGGACTAGTTTCAATAGTTCTGTAGTTAAACTATCAAAACTAGTCCTAAAAAATTTACAACTATAATGCTAATTCTTTTTGTTTGACTTCTCCAATAGTGTGTCTATCATGTTGAATATAGAATTATCAATAATTGTCATGGAAACAGTCAAGTATTAATTTCAAAATATTTTTCTTTACAATAATGTGCTATGTATTACTTATATTTTGGTCCTTCATATAAATAATTTAAAGTGTACTTTTAATGCATAATAAAAATTATTATTCATAATTTTGTTTTAATTATTTAAATATTTTGTTCTTTTTACCAAAACTGGTGTAGTCTTACAATTCTTTATAACATATCATTTTTTATCCCCGGTCCTAAGGTGTAACCCTGTTCATGATATTTGATTTTAGCAATACTGGTTTTTATTATTATTATCTTAAGAGCTTATTTACATACATGACCATCATCATCAATTCATTTTAATTTTTACTGTAATTAAAGTTTTCTTAAATTAAAATTAAATTAGGATCGAAAAACAGGTATTAAACTTAAGTTGATATTTTATTGTCAATTAAGCTATTGATGTAATTTAAATGATTAAGTGTATTTTAAATCTTTTTTTATTTTAAACACAAAATCATTTCAGCAACTTGAACAGGTAATGAATTTATTCAGTCGAAAGTAGTATGGTCAGAAAGACAATCAAAGAGATTTTAGATCTTGTGTTGGAAAGTTTGTTTAACTGTTCCATACTTTGAAATATGCAGATTAACTTCTTTCCCTTCACTGAAGACTTCAGATATTTAATAAATACAGTACTTGTAGTTTATTTATTATCTGTTTCTAACCTTTTACACCCTTGTGAACTTTCTGTGAGAAAAGTGCATACTGTCGATGCAGTTTTGAATATTTTACATAATGTAAGGTGGCTTACAAAAAAGAAGCCTGCTTTTGGCAAAGATGTAACAAATTAGACCCCCATCTTTCTAATGCAGTGTACACACACACACACACACACAAAAGAATAGCTAGGCAAAATAAAGCTTTATTTGGCAACATAAAGTTGCCAGGGAGACAAATAGTCAACAGAGAGAAGGCAAGGGGCTATGACTTCCAAAGAGCATATTTAAGGTGGGGTACTTTTTTGTATACTAACTAGTAGGTTAATACATGATACTTAGAGTAGACACCTGAATTATTATTTACAGTATGCATTTTACATTGTCTCTAGTTTTAGACTTAGTATGTAAAATAAGTAATATTTTTTGTTTAATCAGATTTTTAGCTATTTGAATTTCGTAGACAGTCTAAAATTAAATATGAAAAATTTCTTGTGCTTCTAATACTGAATTGAATAAAGAATAAAAAATAAGATAACACAGTGATAAGTAAAATGTGATTACAAGTTCCACTTTTATTACATTACTTATGAGTTTATTTTGATTAAGCTATAAATAAAATGAACTAAACTTTGAAAGTATTGGATTATTTGAAATACAGGCAAATTACACATACACATGAGGAGGAAAGCTTATATGAATGATTTTTTGAAGTAAGCTATTACATGAGAGAAGTGATAAAAAACCTCAAGCAGCCAATTTTATTATTATTATTATAAGTGATATGAAATATTTAAACATTAGAAAAAGAGCAGACTGCTTAGCCACTAGTCTGCTATATTTCTAGTGTTTAAATCCACTTCAGAACATTTATTATATAAAGGAAATATATATGTATGATTATTTTATGATAATATGTTTACTTGAATGTATTTGAAAAAAAAATGTTACTGTACAGTTAGCATAATTCATAAGATAATACTGAGAAATAATATTCATTCCTGTTTGCTCGAGATCTGAAAAATGATGTTATGATGATGTGATATAAACATGATCAACATAGCCCAATATGTAGATATTTCAATGTTTTGAGCCTTATTTTGTGATCAAGTACTCTGTGGGTTTGCCTCATTGCCAATTGACACCCTTCAGTGTTGACCACAGAGTTACCTTGGTAACTCAATGCTTTTCTGTGTCCTGTGTTGTTATGCCTTATTATGGTTTCTTTCATATCCTGGTATGGACTCTGCTTATTTATATAATTTTAAATCATAGATTTTCCTTTCTTGTGTTTATTAAGACTTACCTTTTCCTTGCTGAGGTAGATTCCTTCCAAATTGTTTTTCTAACATTCTGATATTTTTACATGTAACATGGCCTTGCTTTTTGTATATATACATTTAAACCAATAGCTCCATTTTTTTTTGGAGGGGGGAGTTAACATCTTTTTATTTTGCTTTATTTCTTGAATTTATAAAGCTTAAATTGCACATTGTTGTCCTTAAATTATACATGATGAAAATTTATTTGTTTATATTTAGTTTTGATAGAACATTTATGCAATACTGATATTATAAACAATTGTTAAGTTTCATGATTTATGAACTTTTCATTTATCGTAAAGATTGCATGTTTGTATTGCAATGAATGAAAAAAAATTGTATTTAATTTAAAGCATATCTTATAATGATGAATACTTAAGTTTTTCCTTTAATAGAAAAAATGCATTGAAGAAAAAGAATCTAAAATATTAAAGTTGAAAGAAGAAGTGGAAGCTGCTCTGCAAGACAAAACTTCTTATGTTTCACTTTTAAGTGAGAAAGATGAAAGGATGCAATGTTTGACTATGCAGCTAGATACAGTAAAAGCCACATGTCTTTGCTTCCAAGAAGAACTGTCTAAACTTCAGAAACAAAACAAAGTAAGACTATGCCTGTTACTGTTTATCTGCATGAAAAAATTAAATATTTTAGCATAAAACACTTCCATAATCTTTTAAATTCATTTTAAAGCTAAGTATTTGTCTTGCAACCATTATGTATCATTAATGCAGCATACATTACATTAAATAAATATTCAGTATTTTATTACAATCAGCTTTAGGATTATATTAAAGTTCTTATTTTACAAATGGGAACATGTATTTTTCTGATTTATTCTAAATGTTCTTCAAGTAAAATTAGAATGTTCACCTGTAAATAATAGCAATTATTTTGAACTCTGTTTAATGAACTCTGTTACAATATGCATTTTACACTGTTTCTAATTTTAGAATTATTATGTAAAATAAGTAATATTTTTTGTTTAATCAGATTTTTCGCTATTTGAATGTTGTGAACAGTCTAAAATCAAATATGAAAAATTTCTTGTGCTCCTAATACTGAATAAAAATAAGAAAACACAGTGACAAGTAAAATGCAATTATAAGTTCCACTTTTATTGCATTGCTTCTGCGATTAATCTGATTAAGCTATAAATAAAATGAACTAAACTCTGATTGGATTGTTTAATTCTTTATCTTTTAAAACAATTATTTTGGTTGCGAGTAATTCATTTTCGAAAATTTGCTTTTTTAAACTAAGTAGTCTTGGTCTTAGTTGTCAAGTTTAAAATTAATATAATTTATTTTCAAAATAGGGTCCATTTAAAGTAATTATTAAGCTGTTAATATTTAAATTATGTTAAGTCTAATAGATCTATAAAATTAGTATACAAATAGTATTCATAAGTTAAAATATATTCACTATTACAAATTTAAGCATTTGCTAT
>KK118615.1:437761-485917 GCA_000611955.2 Stegodyphus mimosarum | reverse complement strand
GGGGGGGGGGTTAAAAAAACTTGTCTGGAATTCACTTTTATATATATTTATTTTATTATTGTTCTTTTTCTTCCAAAGAAGAGAACTATATTCTGATTGCCCTCAAAACTGGCAAAGTGTCATTCAAACTCTACATTAATCTAAAATTGCTTTTTTGTCTAGTTTTAAATTTTACACGAGCATTTTCTCTTTCAGTTACACGCTTCTCATGACTGTTATTTATTTATTTATTTTAAATTTTATGTAGGATTCAGTGTTAATTCAGGAAAGGCTCTAATAATAGCTTATTTTAATCAATGTAACTATTCAGATCTCCACCAATAATCTTAATTGTTGACTGCTAAATTAGCCTGGACAGCATTATTAATCATTCAAATTAGTTATTTTCAAGGATTTTAAAATTAGAAGAAGAAAAAAGAAAAGGAAGTTGATTTGATAGCATCTACTTAGTTTCTTATTAATCATATACATAATTAAAATAATTTAATTTTTATTTTACTTTTTATTTTTAATTTTTACTTTTCTTACTATATAGTGCAAATTCTTTTTCCCTTTATTTTGTTAAAATAAGTTTGTAAATATACAATGATTGAAAAACATATTCAGTATTTGGATTGACATTTTTTCAGATTTGTTGGAAGTTTTCAGAATGTAGTAGGAGCACAACTTTAAATCCTCGGTTTAAAGTACATTATTATAAAACTTCTAACTTTCATGAAGTGTGTAGCATTTATAATGTAACTAAAACATATCATTCATGTAAATAATCTAATAATAAAGAATATTTACTGTATGTTTTAAAAATAATAATTTTTGTATATATTTTGTAGATATGGTGGATTGATTAAAGATTGCCATAGAATATTTTTTCTCCTTATTCATGGAGAGAAGTTAAATAATATACAGGGTAATTGGAATCCAGTTAAAAAAAATCTGGTACTTTTTTGTGTAGATTAATATTGCTTTTGTGACAATATATTCCTATTTGCAGCAGCTATTTAAAATTCCTTAAAATTAATGATTTTGCCTTTTTCCTAAAGAATGCAAAATGCTACTATTTTATCGGTATACTGATTTAAATTCAAAGTTTTCATTTTGTGAAAAGTTATTTTGATTTTAAATCTGGGAGTACAGTATAGCACAATTTGCATAGCTGAAATATTTTGTTTAATTAATGCAATATGTCTTCTCAATTTAAGATGCTAAGAAGTTTAAAAAAAAGCAATAATATTTGTTGCCTATAAATTTATTAACAAATAGCTGAAAAAGGATGCTGAATCAGGCTTTGAAACTTTTGGATTTATGAAATTTGTATGCTTTTTTTTTATTTATTCATTGTATAAATCTGAATGTATTAGTTTTGTAAAATAAAATAATGAAATAAATTAATATTTTTCCCAAAATAAACAGTTGTGAAATAGTTATGACATTCTGCTGCTACTCTTTGTACTTCATCAAAAAATGCCAAATGAATTTAAATAATGAATGAGCATCTAAATTTAGAGAGAAAGCTTTAGCAATTTAACTCCAGGACATCACAGTGATTCTCTTGGACTGCTGTGCTGATTTTAATGAGCTACCTAATTTGTAGTTATAAGAGAAGGCAAGTTAGCATATGAGCTATGACATTAGTCTTTAATATTTGATTTGTAGCTAACCGAGCTACTGTTCTATTATTATTAGGCTGTAAGCAGCAGAAGTTAAGTTCTTATTATTCACTTCAGTAGTATCTTCAAACTGCAGTTCTAATAAATCTTTTAGTTTGTCTCATACGTTTGTTTTTATCAGTTTGTGTTGTAGGACTCAAGACTGGGTGAAAATTTATTTTACATGTGAATAAGGTTACTTAGGATTTAGGTTAATGGTAATTAGAGGGTAATCTTATATAATCATCTGGAAAAGTAAATTGCATATATATATAAATAACATATATATATGTTACTGGAAATACCTGAAGGCAGACATTGTATAGAATGTAAGACATGCATAGAACGCATTGCAAAAATTGAACATCAAGGTATAGAATGGTTAATATTTCTCACATATCCTAGGTATACTATGCCAAAAGGCAAACCTGCAAAGTATGTAATGCTTTCACTAATCATATTTCTAATGTCACAGGACAAGGTATATGGCTTTCAATACTCGTCTCAGGTGAAGAACTCTCCTTTTTCAGTTGTTTGGAAGTAATAAATTACACTACTTTGAATTTGTTCTACTAAGATCTGGCCATAGTGTACTATATGAAAATGAAAAAATAAGCCATAGCATTCAAAAAAGGAATATGGTATAATGACATGCAGTGATGATTCTACAACAAACTGTCTAAAGCCATTGCTGTAAAAAATACAGTGTTTTCTTAATTGAAACGTACCAGAAGTTATTATAGGAAAGACTCAGATGACTACTAAGAAGGAATCATGGAATATTGGCTGCTGAATTGCTGTGATGGGATGTTGATGGGAAATATAAATAAACTGATTTATCCTGTTAAGGGAAGCATTATTATTGAATTCTATATATTACTATCGTGTTCTATATCATATCTCTTCAATTAGAGCTTTTTCAGAACTCTTTTTTTCATACTTTGCCTAAACAGCATTTGTTGTTCTATATAATGTCTAGGTATTGCATACATTACCTAATAGGAAAAGCATACATAATGTTAAAAAATTTGATATTTCATGCCTAAAAATTCCAAGCATTCTATATATTGTGTAAACATATGCATTGCTTAAACATTCGAGAATGTATACTTTTCATATACTGCCAACAAAATATATATTACTGATGTCCATAAATGTATATATTTAATACATAATTATTTGTATTTTTATCTAGGAAATGACTGAAGAAATTCAAGTCTTGACTGAAGCCAGAGACACAGCTTTGCAATCTCTTAAGACTCAAGGGCATGCTTCAAATGAAGATCATGATAGTCTTTTACAAGAATCCTGCGAGTTGAAAAAAAAATATGCTCTATGTATTGAGGAGAACTGTGCCTTAAGTTCAAAAATTGAAAATTTAGACACTGAAATAAGAAATCTTAAATATGAAAAATCTAAACTTAATGATGATTTATCAGAAATGCAGGGAAAATATGCATCATTGAAGTTAAGGTATGAAACAGACAATAATGACTATTCCATTCTAATAACAGACAATCAGCAATTACAAGCAAACATTAGGCAACTGCAAAATGAAATTGATGACTTAAAAGAGACAATGGAAGAAAATAAGCTGGAAAAAGAAAGTAATCTTCAAAGTATAAAAAACAGCCTAGAAGCTGAAAACTGTTCACTTTCTCTGCAGGTAAAGGAGATGAAGGAAAAAATTGCAGAAACTGCATCAGCTCTTGAAACTAGTGAAAAACAGAGAATTAAATTAGAAGATGAGGTTAAAAATCTTTCTCACTCCCTGAAAATGTATGATGACTTTAAAGGTGGCTTTGAATGTGCTGTTTTGCAAGGAGCAGCTACTGAAAGTCTTGTATTATCTGGCAACAATAAGAACATTAATGAAGGAGTTATTGATACTTCCAAGAAGGAAAATGCTACTGAAGTCCATAAGGATGTTCAAGATAATGTATATACAAATTCTGGTATGTTCAGTGAGTTACATACAACTGATTCCACATCAGGAATAGAATTTGCTTTATTAGAAGGTGCAGATGCTTCTCATGTTTTCTCTCATTTTGAAGAAGTTCAGGATCAGCGCCATGAACATACTGAGAATGAAGAATCAGATGCATTGAAAAAATTTCAAATATTTGCTGAAAAATTAAAATTAGAAAACCAAAATTTGATTGTTCGTTGTGAAGAACTGGAGAAGGAAAAGGCTGCTTTGGATTATGAATTTAATATCATGAAGCGAAAAATTGAAGAATTCTCTGATTTACTACAAGAAACTCAATCAGAAAATGAATCTCTTAAATTAAAATTAGAATATCAAAAATCGGAAAAACCTATAATACTTGAAGGTTCCTACAAAATTATTCCAGTAGTTACAGATGCAGGAGTAAATACCGAATCTTATTTAATGGAAGTTAATTTCTCAAATAGGCAAACTTTAGACACGGATTCTTTTTGTATGGAAGAGAAAATTACAAATCTAATTAAAAAAGTTGCATTGTTGCAAACGGAAGGCACAAATTATTTAAAAAATTGTGCATTCATTTCTCAGGAGTTAGAAGAATTAAGCATACAGATTAGAAATTTCACAAAGAAGATGAAAAATATTGAAATCGCTAAATCAGATATTGAGTCTCATTCAGAATTAGTTGAAAAACAAAATTTAGAACTAAGTGAAAAACTGGATAAAAAATGTGCTGAATTGAATGAATTCAATCTGCAGCTTGAGTTATTAATAATAGGTATTAAGCAGGGAGTTCGACAGAAGACCACAGCATCTTCGTATCAAACTGAAAGAGAATTAACAGAAAATATGGGACAGTTAAAACTTTTGCTTGATGATTTACTAGTACGCTGCAACAGTAATGCAATTAAAGTGCAAACACTTGAATCTGACATAGAAAATATTTTGATTCAAAAACAGAATATAGAAGATGAACTAATGCAACTAAGAGAACTCAATCAGTTTCTTGAAGATGAAGCCAGAGAGTTACGTGATGAAGTAGAACAACTGAAATGTGTTTCTAAAATAGATGAAGAGAATTATGAAAGCCCTGAAATATGCTGTGATGCCTCATTTGAGAAATGTGCTCCTGAATTATATAGCATTGAAGAAATTAATGAATATGATGATAAATCGTTTAATTTAAGTGAAATGGAAAATGATAATTTGAAGTCTTTTCCTGTTGATTCTGAAGCGAATACAAATATGGTTGGGTCAAAAATACGGAACTGTTTAGTACAGCATGTTTCAGTGCAAGTGTGTGATCCTTTAAGTTCATCAAAATATGAAGATGCATCAGATATAATTGAAAATATTTCTAGTAATCATCAAAGAAGCTTGGAAGAAGAACTCCAAATGACTGTAAAGGAGTTGAAAGAAAAGGAAAAAATTATTGAAATGTTAACTGATGATAGTAACAATTTAAAATCCTTATTAAACGATAAATCTAATTTAGTTGAGAGAATACATTGTGAAATGGATTCTCTGCTATCAAAAATTGAGGAACTTACTGTTGAATTGCAAGAAAAAGACTGTGATGTAAATAATTATATGTGTTTAAATTTAGATCTCAAAAGAAAGCTGCAGCATTACGAGAGTGTACAACAAGATGCGTTTAAGCATGTTAGGGCATCAGTAGATGACCTAAAAGATTTGAAAACTTCTCTCAACAGTGAAATGCAAACAGCATTTGCCTTTTATAATGAAAATATTAATGTTTTAAAATATAACCTCACTGATGTTTTAAATTCACATAATTTAATGGTAGATGAGTTAAAACAAAAGTGTTTACACTTAGAAACTAATATAACAGAGGTAATAGCATTCTTTAATAAAATAGCCAAAGATATTGAACTTTGGTTAGCATTTGTAAATGAGCAGTTTAATCAAAATGGTAATGACCAGACATTAGCAAAGAAATGTGATATTTCTTCTCTCAAATGTACATTTCAGGATGAACTTTCTTCTTTTTTGTATTCAGATACTAAAAATAAATGCATTGATAATGATTGCTGCACGATATTAAATGATGCAAAAAGCCTGAATGAGTTAAAAGAAAGATTTTTGTCTACATTGTATCATTATTTTAACAATATTTCAAATGATACAGTTTTGAAAGAATTAAATGACTGTAAAATGAACATAATACCTACTCTTGAAAAGACAATTAAAAACTTAGAAAACAAATGTGCAGTTCAGAGTGAACTGCAGAACAGTAATGATGTATCAAATAATCAGCAAGTTGCTGAATGTGGAAATGAGACACTTGATTTAAAGAATCAGTTAGCTGAAACTGAAATTAAAATGAATAAATTTAAGCAAATTGCTTTAAAAATGAAAAAGGAATTAACTGAGACTAAAAAACAGGTAATTTTTAAATGAATTGTATTTTGTGATACATTTCTTGAAATTAAAATTAGCTTGATAGGTATTCGTTTATCTTTGAATATGCATGAATTTATGTGATTGTTTGTGTATCATAGTATAATGAAGTTATGGAAGAAAAAGAAAAATGTGAAGCAGAAATTGTTGAAATTCGACAAGAATTAGAGAAGGTTTCATCTGATCAGTATCGATATGTTCAGAATTACCAGGTACGTTTAAAAAATTATGTTTCAGTTCTGTATTTGAATTAGAATGTTTATTTCATCATTATGTAAATTCATCTCTACTTTGTTCTTCTCAAATATATTTTTTTAATTTTTTATAATAATATTTCAAAATTTCACTTCTTAAGTGCATGTTTGTTCAAAATTCTGTTCAGCATAAATTTATTATTATGGCATGCAAAATAAGCTTTGTAACATTAGGTACTTTAATAATTTTTGCAAGGTTTTTTTTTATATTATTATTATTATTTTATTAGTCTTATCTGTAACATTTAGCTTATCACAGGCAAGGAAAGCTATTGAACTACATGATGAGATTTAGTGTGAAACTTTAAGAGTTATCGAGCATGTCAACAAAGCAACAGTTAAAATAAGGGGCATCTTGTAATTGTCCATAACCCCCAGAAAACAGCATATAAAGTGACAGATAAGACCAAAATGTTTGCAGCTGTTTATTCACAAAGATAATGTATTTGTGAATTACAATGTTGTTGTGTGATAAATGTATTCATGGGAAATAATATATGTATTATATGTTAGTGACTATTGTTTAAATAGTAGGATATAAAGCATGGACATGTTCAAATGGTGACAAATGCGCTGGTTATCATAAATTAAGGAAAAATCACAAAAATAGTGATAACTCCCTCAGAAATAAGCCAAACCATGTAAAATTTGAATATGTTGCCAAGTAAGAGTAGCTGAGCAAAACTGCAATATGCAAATTAGTGGCACTGCACTCGGAATACATCATCTGCGAGGAGCATAAAAGTTCATGTTTGAGAGCAAGCCCACATATTTCACTGTAATAGTGACATCAGAATCTGAGATAGCCAATTCGTAACAATGACCTCCAGGCATCATTTACCTGCAGAACTACGATGGAGAGCCATTGGGAGACTAGAGGCAGGACAAAGTCAAACAGAAGGCTAAATGTAAGTCCTTCTGTAGTTCATAGACTTTGGAGGCAATTTCAAGCTACAGATTCGGCATCTAGAAGGTTCAGCCAAGGACGGCCAACTGCTACGACGAGCGCTGATGACTGATATTTGACATTATGTGCATGCAGGAATAGAACCGCTACTCCAAATCTTCTTAGATCCTCCCTTGCTGCAGCCACTGGAAGGTTGGTGTCGATGTGAACTGTGCATAGAAGGCTTCACCAAGGTGATCTGTATGCGAGGCAACCAGCCATTTCCTTGCCGCTCATGTCACGCCATAGGAGGGATTGTTTGCAGTGGGCACGACAACATATCCACTGGATACCTGATCAATGGAGGGCTGTTCTCTTTATGGATGAGTCCAGGTGTAGTCCAGTAGAAAGCGATAGTTGGTGTTATTTGATATGGAAAGAACCTGGAACCCATTATCATCCGTGAAATATATGCATATGGAAGAGGCAGTATCTGTATTTGAGGTGGCATCTCTTTGGGTGGATGCACAGACCTCCATGTCTTTCTAATGGGAACTGTGAATACTCAGGTTTATAGAGATGACATCCTTGATGCTTATGTGCACCCATATGCTGGGGCAATAGGTGATGCTTTCCCGTTACAGGACGACAGCGCAAGACCACAAAGGGCTCACATCGTAGATGATTATCTTCAACAGGAAACAACTATGCGCATGGAGTGGCCAGCTCGAACCAGGACTTGAATCCTATCGAGCACATTTGGGATGCTTTAGGGAGATGTCTAGCTGCTTTCAATCCACGCCCTCAGACTCTTGCCGCACTTGCAACTGCTTTGCAAGAGCAATGGCTCTCACTTCCTAAACTGATAGACCGCATAATTGAAAGCATCACACATCGCTGTATTGCTTCTAGAGGTAATCATATTCCATATTGAAGGTACTTTTCCTATAGCAAACTGACACCTTCGATTTGTTCATTTTATACATGTGCTGATTTCTATACTACCATAATGGTCTGGCAATTTCTTTTTATGTTATTTGATACCTTACTATGTGTTGTATATTGTGGGTAAGTTTCATAAAATTCTACATGTAACTTTTTCAGTAATCGTGAGTTTTGTGATTTTTCCTTAATTTATGATAACCAGTGTAGTATTTGAATGTAATTTGTAAGTTCTATGAAGAAGTTAAGCAGTCCTCATGTTGTGGTACAAATATTAGTGACAGAGATGACTTAGGAGTACAAAATAGATAATATAATTCAAATGCACATTGATCAGTAGCTTTGTACAGGAATTGTTTACTCTATTGCATTATCAAAAAATCTTAACAACCATTGCCTGAAAATGTAAGACAATAACGAATAAAGTCCAGCAAAGTGTCACCATTCTTGAGAGAGGTGTATAATAACATAAATTTGCCAGTACATGAAATTCCAGATGGTATGTAATGTGGGTCTCATTGCTGATAGAATGTATCAAACCTTACATATAAATTATATTTGCCAGTTTATGCCCACAGGTATTCTAGTCATACACATCAGTTTATACATCTTCTTCTGGAACCACAAAATGTGGTCTTTGGACCTAGCTCTTTGTTTGCATGCTTTTAGAACTGTAAAAGTATTGTGGCAATTGTCATTGAGAAGTCTGATAGCTTTCCTTGTAAGACCAAACATTAGCTAGTTCAATACTAAAATTTTAAAATGTATCCTTATTCCTCATTATGATACATATTTTACATATAAATAGCACAAAAAACTTATTGCATGCAAAAATAGTTGATTTGAGACATAATCTAGCAATAATAAATTCTAAGCCTTCAAAATGTAGAGGGAATTTCAGATTGTTAAGACAAATAAATATGAATTGATATATTATTGTTGTGTTATTAGTCGTGAGGAATGTTATGCTTTTAATAGTAGTTTCACATGAAAATGTTGAAACAATTGGTGTGATAAAAAATTAACTCCTTTAAAGTTGTGTATTTTGCCATGAAATGACAAATGAAAAGAATTTACTACTAAGAAAACTGTCTGGTAATGTTATGAAAAGAAGATTAGAATTTCCAGCTAAAGTTTAATCATGCAACTTTAGAAATCTTATTAAAATGAAATTTGTTTCCATCTAAGATTGTAAATTGATGTCTGTGTTTAATTCTGAGTTCAATTTACTTTTGACTCTTCATGAATACTAGTGTTTATTACATAATAAGTTACAATGATATATCTTCACAATGTTTTACTATTGAATATTTAAATTTTACTCCACTAGGCTTTCATAGCAATATTCCATCCCAAATTGGGAAAATATATGCAAAAAGAGATCTGATTAAAATGATACGAACTCCATTATTTCTGTGAGTAACCAATTCAGATTTTTATTCTTAAAAGGACAGTTAATGTTCTTTTATTGATAACATACTTGGTGTGTTTTTGGAAACTGAGTTTTGAAATTATTCCAAAATATTTTATTTCAGCTAAAGCAAAGAGATTATTGTCATCTATACAGGTTCAGGTTGAAGCAAGGTCACACCTTTTCATTTCCATGATCACTGAACCTTGCTAACTATTAAGCTTCCATCCCAATTTTGAGGGAAAACTTTCCAGAGGATTGTCCAATGATCTCCCCTCCTCTTCCCCTACTACAAGCCTCTCAAGGAGACTTTCAGAGTGCTGTGTGTTTTGAGTACATCCTTGCTGCACAGACACTATATGCTTACAAACATCCATTCTTATCCAGGATCAAACCTGGGCCCATCAATGTCTATACTGGCTATCTTTTCAGTATATTTTTAATTTGGTTTTGAAATACCAAAATACTGCACATTAGCTGCAGCAAGGAGATTATTCTCATTCATACAGTTGAACATCTTTTTTTTTAATTTATTAATTTTTATTTGTTTATATATTGGCATTTGCATAAGAGGATAATGTGTTTGTGTGGACTGAGCTCAGTTCTGTACAACTTACACGAGTGATAAATTGTGTTGAGAGCTAATTGCTGATTTAATTTATTAACTAACACAAAACTGTTACTAACATACTTCAGGATAATTAGAGCTGTTGCTCTCTGTTTTTTTTTAACTTAAAAAATCCAAATTTTTAGAAATTCTTAAACTAAATAATTATAAAACCTTTTTTCCAGAGTTTGCAGAATGAATATGACAAACTACAAGATGAAAATGAAGTCCAGAAAATTAATGCAAAACAGTTGGAGGAAGATCTTGCAAATAAATTACTTGAACTTAACACTTACAAAGAGAAAGTGCTAGATTTAGAATCCCAGCTAGTAAAATCTCAGCAGATGTATGACACAAGTGTTTCGGTAAAGGAAGTACGTTTTCCTTCTGTTATCTCATTTTTTTAATTAAATCTTTGGTTAAACTGGCTTTTTTCTTTTCTAACTATTGGGACTATTTTTTAAAATTTCTGTTTTTCATTTTTTAATTCCTGTTATGTTGTTTATATAGTTGTTTATATGTTATATAGTTGTTTTGGCAGGACGGGCCTTGCTTTTCCTCTTTTTGAAAATGTTTATATATAAATCATTATTTAATAGACTATACTGTTTAGTAGATATAAAATATGTATTTCTCAAATGTATTGTTGTAAATTTATATGAATGTTTGTATTTATTTAATTATACATTAGCATTAAACATTATTTTCATTTATCAATGTATTTAGTGCATTTTATGTAGTACTTTTTAATGTGTATTTTTGTTTAATTGGGTTTGAGTCTCTTGCTGTAAGTATTTGTTTCATGTATTATGCCGTAGACCTTGAACTTCTGAATTATTCAATGCATAGTGTGGTAGAAACGACTTCTAACTGGTAAAAAACAGAAAAATGAAATATTACAGAGAACCTTATATTACTGTTATTTTTCAACATATCTTTGAAACAGATATAAAAATTATTCCCTCCTCGTGCTTTTCCCTCCAGGAAGAACCTTTTATTGCTGTGATAAAAGCTGGACATTTTCACAGTAAATATCTCTGTATCTAAAGTTTTATTCTTTTGTCATAGGCATTGTTATTTATGTGTTTATTTATATGCTACATCTTCAGGCATGTCCTATGCAGTTACAATTGTTTTATTCAAAATATCAATAAGATAAATTTATAATAATGTTTTAAATTACCCTAGGAAAATTATAAAAATTTCAACTTTTACTTATATCTTTAAGATTACAGTATACTTCCCGATAAAGATTTCAGTATTCTAATACAGTATAGTATGAATTAATAGGAAATGTGAATTTCATACCCATGTATGTATACCTGCTGTTTTTTTATTTACTTTTCCAATGACTTCACAAAATAGCCGTATTTTCTTCAATGATTAATGTTGTAGATATATTATACTTATTTTTATACAACTGGACACAAATAAGAAAGAAAATAATTGTATATAGTTAATATCATTTGAGAAAAATGGGAAGAATATTTCAGTTTCTTAAAAAAGTGCTTTAATAGCTGCACAAAAAGTCCCATAGTAAGACAAAATGTATAATAAGATTTTGCATGGGGGAAAAAAGATTACAGCTGATAGAAGTGAAATCAAGTTCTTATCCCCCCACCAAAAAAAAACACTAGTTTAAAGGTATATGACACTAACTGAAAATACCTGGTATTGACATTGTCCTTCTTTTTTATTCAGTGACAAAGAATCAAACCATTGTTTCAAAAATCAAACTATAGGCTTCAAAAGCTGAAGAAAAATGGTTATTTGGATTATAGCAAAGCACATGAAGGCTATCTGACTAAGGAGAGGGACACCTTTGTGGAGGACTTTTTAAGTGAACATCACTCAAAAGGATATTTTACTGAAGAAACTTCCATATATTATGATAATGACCCTACTGGCTTCTGTAGATCGAGCTATAGATAAATTTATAAAAGATATTTAATTTCTACGTAAATGAGCATCATGGTACAAACATGCAGATAAGAAAAACATCAGCATTAGAAGAACTCAGCTGAAAATTAAGTCTGAGGTAGGAGCTCTTTCAACTGTGGTGGAAGATAAATTTATCACTTCCTGATATAACGTCAAAGAATCAAAACTCCAGAGAGTTTTCCTTCAATTAAGTAGTCTAATCTGTAAAGAGTGTCCCAACAAAGGTGACAAATAAGTATTGCCTCTATTTCTGTAGAATGTTAGGGCTGTGTTAGAGACTGAACATTTAAAAAATATTCATTTGGTTTAAAACTAGGGATCTGATGGAAGTTCTTGCCATTCTCCTTATAAACAAAGATTTTACAGAACAGGTGAAGATGACTACAGTGTATTCATGTTATCTGCTCATGTCTCTTTGGTTGGTAGTTCGGATTTATAATAAAAAAGATGCAGTAGTAGTTTGGTAGAACCCATAAACATCATCTAAAGAATTTGCATTACCTTAATAAATACATTATATCAAAAAAACCAGACAAAGTTTTATTATTAGAGAAGAATTCGATGGTTGAAGAAATAAAATATATATATATATATATATATATATATGAAGCACTAAAATGAACTTTAAAGATCTTAAGTATATCACATAAGTTCTGCTTCATAATGGTTGATGTATATCACATAAATTCTGCTTCATAATGGTTGTTGGAAAAATCTGTTAGTCTCTGACAGACACCATATCCAAGACATTGGTGTAACATTTGTGGGGCAATTTCAGAAGAATATAACTCTGTAGAGAGTCAGCAGCAAAGCAGTAAGACAAGATGATTCCTCAGTCTTAGAATTTCGTTTATCTGTGGTACATTGCTACTACATTTTGAATTCATTTTAAATTTGAGATATAAACTGCCTATAAGAATAAGAAGCTCAAAATCAGGCTAAGGAAACTATAGCACTAAATAAAACATGCATACAAAAGAAATTTAACTATAAAATGATATTAATAGTGGACCAAATTAACTAAATTTGGAAATCCAGATGATCAAAATATTGTTAGGAAGTTTGTTGGGAATATAAATTTATCATCAAAGATCACTGCTGTAATTGAAAACTTGACAAGAAAAGTCGACATAATTTTGATGATGATATCAAATGGTTTTGATGTAAATATTGAAAAATTCAGGAAACTCACTATTCATACCACTAATATTTTTAATGTTTTCTCCTGTAGAAGTATTCCATTACTGGAGCTTACTGAATTACAACTGCTTTTCCTATTAGTCAGTTGGTAGAAACCCAAAATAAAGACTTAAAAATTATGGAGAAGGATATTTAAGAAAATGCTTACACGAGGAATATAACTGACAGTATATTTAATATGATGGTGGTTACATTTGGTCCAGTAATAAAAAGTTATGGATAGCTTCCAGAAGAAAATTGAAACATTTTCTTGTTGAAGTTTTCAAATTATTTCTTATTCACTAAGTTCATTTCAAATGCTGAAAATCAGACAGATAATTTATCTGCATCAGATCAATGCTAATAAACAATTCTGTGACTATTTGTATGTAAATACTTATTCTGTACTATTTAAAAAATGTAAAATATATCAGTTTTGCAATAAAAAGATTTTAAAATTCTAGAATTCAGCTAATAGAAATATAAGTTTATCCTGTTGATTTTTGCAAGTTAATGTGTTATCCTGCCACACTTTATGATGTTTGAATGGTAAAGATAGCTGACTTAGAACCTGAGATATAGGCAGAAATTCTTTTGATGCCATTTGAGGACAATTTCCATTGCCATGTTGGCAATATTTTACAAGTTTGTGGAAAATGCATTTTGAAAGCCTTAGGAGCAATTTCTCATGAAGCTTCCAGAATTAATGAGTAACCCTATAAATTTGGCTGTTGGAGCCACGAATAATCTGCTCAGAATTGTGCAGTTATATTAAGCTTTGCTGTGTGAATGATTTTGCTGATGTCCTTATGTGTTTGAGAAGATTTGCTTTCTCTCTTTCTATTTTCTTTTTCTTTTTGACCTATTTATAACTGTTTATGTTATATGAGCTGTTATTTATTTTAGTAAAGTGTCAGTTCCTCTCTGTGCCTCTGGCATAGTTATCAAGGAGATATGAATAAACCTATAGTATGCAACAATATGCAAACATATTTGAATATTCAAGTGCTTTATGTGTCTTCAAGCACTATGTATTCTCTTATATATCATGATTATGTTGTCATTAATATTGAAGAGTTGAGATGTTTGGACACTTGTTCTGGGAGTATGAAAACTATATATGCTTAAAATTCTACATCCACGAACAGTTTGTTTCTGTTCATTAGCTTTTATTGGAGCAAGAAATGAGAAAAATCAGCAGTGGTCTCATCCAGATTCAGATTCCACACCTCCTGACTGCTGACCAAATGTGCTTCCAACTATGCCACAGAGATATGTGCTAAAGAAAGGGAAAATTCCCTACATTATTTCCTATTTAAAGAATTACTGGGAAGAAGGGAACCTCTCGCCAGATTTTTAATTAGCTGCTTGTAGAGTTATTAGGTTTTATTGGAGCTGGAAATAGGGAAAATCAGCAGTCCCCTCGATGGGTTTCAAACTCCTCACCACCTGATTGCTAGTTAAACATACTTTCAATTATATCATGAATGGATGTGGTGAGGAAAGAAAAAATTCCTCATATGTTTTAATTTTGATCTGGTGAGCATACAGTACAAATCTTTATGTTAGAAGGTCTCTTCAACGAGCTCAGTCTTTTTGCCTTTCCAATTGTGAACATCAGTAGTTGAAAATTATTTTTGAATTCCTAAATGATTGTAATACATAAATTTTATAAGTTAGTTAATTTTTACATTTATACACCTGAATATTTTTATGAAATCATGTATTATTATTTTTTTTTTATTTAATCAAGGAAACAGAGAGGAAGTGTGCTGATTTGGAAAGTAAAGTTATAATTCTGGAGAGTAAAAATGTTGAAAAAGTACAAAAGATCCAAGAGTTAGAAGCTGAAATTGCAAAACATTTGAAAGAATATAATTCAGTTGTGGAAGAAAATAAGGGCTTAAAACTGCAATTGGAGTATGCACAAAAGGTATTTACACACACATTTATAAAATATACCCTAATCAAAATAAAAGGAAAATATTATTAGAGTTAGAAGTAATTTTTGTAATAACTGATGTGCAACTTATCTGCATTATGATCCATTATTGTATATCAAGAGTGGCCTTGTATCATAATTAAAAGAAATGGATCAGTTTTGTATTTCAATAAATCTCAAAATCTATGAATTGAAATCTCTATTTTAAACTGAATTTAATAACAAAAATAAATTTAGAAATGTGTGCAACAAAATGTTAAATTTGGATTAATGATGGTGTATATAGAAGAATCTCAAAGTTTGGGGACTGAATCCATTACATCTGAGCTTAAACAATGACATGCCTTCTAAGACCTTTTTGCAGCAGCACATTTTTGCTAGAATGTGTAGAGGTCTTTGGAACCCATCTGTATATACTTTCTTCAGTATGGGCAGGCAGGACTCCATTTTAAAATTTTTTCATGTCAGAAAGTTAGTGATCCTTAAGTTAACATTCTAATCCAAAATGCTGATGCCTGATCTGATAATTATATAGTATGTAAAAGAGGTTATGTTTTAACCAGAAATTCAAAAACTAATAATGAACTGTACTGAAATCATCATATAATAGTGTCCAAAACTGAGATCTGAAGTGAATCATATCTTGATGTCAAAATTTTCTGTTTGATCAGAAAATTTGCAATCTTCTGTGGAACTGATGCCACTTGCTATGTAAATCAAACAAGAAAGCTGTTTTTCCCCCATTCTGCTATCATCACAGTTTTGATAAACTGAGAGTCTTTCTTACTACTATTATTATTGACTGTCTGCCATTTCCACTTGTGAAGCCTTTTGATCTGTCATCAATACGTGTGAGCTATAATTTAAGGCTTAATGCATGTTGGAATTCCATGTCAGTATTTGTTGAGACAAAATACTTATGTTAGTATTTGTTAATGTTATCATATTCTTGTATTGATGGATTACTGTGGATCATATTTTTGTTTGTTAGCTTGTTTAATCATTTGAAAAATTTTGTTGCCATCTGGTGTCTCTGAGTAGCTGCTCCATTCATCATCCTTGGTGTCATCTTTGGAATTCTAGAAGCATCGATGCTATTCAAATGCTTTTGGCTAGAGCAAAGTGTCATCCATCTAAACAATTTCAATATTTTTCATAGGCTTCCATTAAATATTTGCATAACATACCCAGAACTATTCTTGTTTTCCTCAGCAAATGTTATTTTTCACACATCATAAACCACAAGTACTGTAGTTAGAATATCCAGCTGTACCTGAAAGACTACTGTTGTAACTATGTGAAAATGCTTCTTACTGTAGAGAAGTTATACTAAACTCGGTCAATGAATCATTGTGGGTCTGTTCATATATACACTCACATTTCATACCTTCCAGTTTTGAGACCTTATCACATGAAATTCAATTAATACTTTTATAATTTTGTGTCTCATTAAAAATAATGGTAAATAATTTTTATTTTATTTTTTTTTTCTTCACTTTTATCTTCTTCATCTGAAACTGAGCTCTGGAAATTTCTAAGTAATTTTTTTAGAGTGCGAGGGGTAAAGGAAAATAACTTATCTTGTTTATTCACTCTAAATGTAATTAATTAAAGCAAAGAAAGTAGTAATTTTTTTTTCTCTCCACTTTGCATATTGTAATATATTTAGGAAAAATTTGAAGAATAATACCACATTTTAAAAAATAATCCATATCAAGCAGTTAGATATGATTCTCCTCCAATATTTTCATGGTAAAAAATTTCACTATAATTAGCTATTTTAATGGAGAAATGTAATGTTCCAATGCTAAGTTATTCCTGATGTTGGGAGATTTCCCCACCTCCATTCATTTATCTCTCAAAAATCTGATTTCGAAAGTTCTAATTAACATATCAAACAAAGAAAAATGATATTTCAAATCTCTAATATTTATAATAAAAATCTGAGATTATTTGAAATTAACCATCTACAAATCAAAAATTCTCTTAGTGAACTATAGAGAAATTGAGTCTGCAGTATTTTATCTCTAAGTGGCCTAATTAGCTTTAAAAAAAAAGACGAAAGAAAGAAATGCAGTTGTGACTTTGAGACAACAGTGGATCTCAATGCCACATTTTGGTTACAATAAAGAGTAAGTTCGTGGAATTATTATGCACTACTCAACATTATTATTTTCACAAAAATAACACCCATATTTCAGAAAGCACATTTTATGTTGCATTTTGTGTTACTCATTAAAAAAACAAAAGACAATACAAAATAGGAAATAATGTTCCAAATACTAAGTGTTACATGGCAAATTTTACTTTGCTTCATAAAATTTCAGAAAAAAAAGTTGGGAGTAATGAAACTTAGTTCATGAAATTTTAAAAAAGAATTTTGAATAAAGCAGAGATTCGGAACACAGAACTTTGGAATACCTTAGCATTGAATTATCTTACATTGCCTCCAATTTTAAATTAACTTTATTCAATGACTTGAATGAACTCTGATTAGTGGCCCCCAAAAATGCATTTTAGATATTAACATAAAATCAAAATTAGGTGTAATAACTTGAGCAGTAGTGGCATAATAACACTCCTGCATACTCTAACTGCTGTGAGAAAGCCAAGACTTTATGGACAGCTGTAAATGTGAAGTCAAACATATTCTTTTCTGAAATCACTGCTATAAAATAAAATGGAAATAATCAAGCTAACGTATATGCCTACCAAAACTTGTATGTGTGTTTTTATAGATAGACTGAATAGGTTAGCGAAATAGGAATAGGTTTGTCTTTATCACTATGTGCTTGTACATCAGGTCATGTGATTGAAGCAGTCTAGCAGAATTTACCACATGGGTACTTTCAGTAAATTTAGTCTGTCAGCCAATATCTGTTGATGATTCAGTATTCTGAAATTTCTACTTTGTCATTTAACGTTAAAAGTAAATTATATAGTGATTAATTCCTGAAATAGATGTCAGTCTAAAACTAAACCCTCTGAGTAGCAGATCTTTTTGGATTTGTTCATTAACACCTGTAGTTAACAGTATTTATTAGCTAAATTTGTATAACAGTATTTATTAGCTAAATTTGTATAACTACTTATTTTAGTGAATGTTTTCATAAACTGAAATCATCCATTAAGATGATATTTTTACATTATTAAAGAAAGCAAAATATTTCAAATTATCATCTAATATAAAAATCTCATGACCAGATAAAGGTGATCATGCAGGGGGTGTAATATTTAACTATTAATTACAGAATATAACCAATTGAAATTTCTTCTCTTTAGATTTCAAATAGAAAATAAATCTAAATTTGAATATTTTCCTTTGTTTTGTTGTTGTTATTGTTTATGTATGTTTTGACAAATGATCAGTAAGTGTAATTTAAAATTTGCTTTATTTATTTATTTTTGTTTTGTTTAAAAAAAAGTGTTCTGGTCCATCAGCTGCTTCAGATGGAGCATTCAGCCCACATGCAATTTTAGTTTGAGGCCACTAATAAATGGGACAACATAAAAAATGTGGAAAGAGAAATAAAAAAAACAAGTATTACCTTAAAATTACATCTGACTACAGAGAGCTATGTAGAAGATTTTTTTCTTTGTAAAGTCAAATTGTGAGCAACTACTAAATAAATCAAAATAATAATGATGATACTATTGTTTCTTTGGACCAGTTACTTTTATCAGTGCACTGTTCTAAAATAAAAACAATTACTTTTACCGTTGTTTTTATTTTTTAGTTATTGTTATTTATCATTAGAATTAAATCTGAATTTTATTAATTTTAATTTCTTCCTCATGAATGTGTGTATAGAAAAATTGCTGAAGTTCAGACTAATTTAACAATTTTTCAAAAACGAGAAGCGATGTTTCAGAATTTAGAAATTTTTCAAAAGACTAATTTAGCAGTTTTTTTCCCAGGAAGAAAAAAAGAAGAATTTATTAGATTTAGAAATGGCAGATTATGAAAGAAGTATTTTAGAGTTAAACAGCCAACTTCAGAAAAAAGAAAATGAGATCAGTGAATTACAGATTGAATTAAAATCTCATCTGGAAAGAATACAAAGCTTACAAGAAGAACTGAGTATGTATTTTTATCTTACTTTCTGTAATAATGAATTTGTATGGCTTTCAAATTTTATTGTAATGTATATTTCAAAAAGTATCAATTCACGACTTTTACTTTTAGATATGAAATTTTTATTTTCCTCAATGAATTTTATTGTCTTAGATGCTTAATAATTTTTCTAATAATAACAGATAATATCAAAGAAAATTATCTATATTCATTACAAATGTAAATTTTGCAAATGTAATTTTGTGCTATAATGAATGCCCCAATTTGTGCTTTAAAATACAGGGTAATTCAAAATGAATATAGCTATTTCAATGGCTGTAGCTATTTAATTGAAAAGAATTTATTGTTAAGAATTACACAGAATGTAAAAGGAAGTTCAAAATTTTATTTACCTACTTTATAAATGTTCTGTGTGATTCCAGTTGTTAACGCAGAAAACATTTAAGTGGTAGGCCATTTCGTGCCATACATTCTGAAGCATATCTGGAGTCACCAATGCAAGAAATGCACATTTTGAGTTCTAGAATTGTTTTTGGCAAAGGAAGCATATATACATGGTCTTTTACATAACTTCATAGATTGTGATTTAGATAATGGGAAGACCTTGTGTATGTGCTTCTTTTGATGAAAACAACTCCAGAACTCAGAATGTGCATTTCTAATTGTGCTTGCATTGGTGACTCCAGATATGCTTCAGAATGTATGGCATGAAATGGACTACTGCTTGGATGTCTGAGGTACCAAGGGCAGTCATGTAGAACATTTATAAAGTATGAAATCAAAATTTTGAACTTCCTCTTACATTCTATGTAATTCTTATCAATAAATTCTTTTCAATTAAATAGTTACAGCCATTTGTAATCACTATATTCATTTTGAATCATCTTGTATATATTTTGCCAGAAAAGCCAACATAATATAAATTTTCCACCAGGTATTGAATTAAAATAAGCTTGTAGCACCAGCTTGTTGCAAAAAGTGTACTATTGCCAATTTATACCAAATGCTGAGCAAATATAAATATTTAACATCAGGTTTCCTTAAATGCAAAGCGCATTTAAGGATGCATGCATTCTGTGCCAGACTTGAGAAAAAGTTCATTTCTATTATTTTAATTAAATTTTATTTCTCTTATTTCTATTAAATTTTATGCTAAAAGGAGAAATATAACTAAATTTCTAAATAATATGAAGTAGGCATGCAGTTCTACTGTACAGTGAAATATCAAACAGCATTCAGAATCATGTGCCTAGAATTGACTTTTCATTTTACGTAATTAATATAAAAAAAATTGGGATTGTGGAGTTCTTTATATTGAAATTAATTCGTTTGAATTAAGCATCCTGTCTCTGTATAAAATGATAAAAAATTAAGTTCTCATTTACTTTTTACTATTTTATCTTGAAAGAAAATTTTCTGCATTTTTTACAATCTGATTAGAATTGAGTTAAAGAAAAGTAGCAAGGAGAGGATTCCAGGCAATTTTTAGTTTTAAAATAAAAATATGTATCCATTTGTAGCTTTTACCAAAAGGTATTTTGAATCTCATCCAGGTCTGTAATGAGTAATGATTTCTTGTTTCATGCCATACTAAGAATTTGATTTACCAATCATATTTGTTTTGGTTGGTTGATTGGATGGTTTTGACCGATAATTGGTTTGACTGATAATTGGTTCATCTTTTATATGAAATATGCTGGAATAATTACTTTCAGATTTTACTAAAACTGATAACTGATGAATTTGTTCAGAATAATTTACTTCTCAAAAAATAAAAATGTCTGAATATTATATCATTTAAAGTGCATGGAGCTTTTTTAGTTGAAATAAATTCCAAACATAAGTTATATTCGCAAATTATTAATTATTTTTTTTAAATTATTTATTTTAGGATCAACTGAAACGCTGAAAGATACTGAAGAAAAACGTGCAGAAAATCTAAAAGAAGTCTTAGAGAAAACCAAAACAGAATTAACAACAGTTCGTGAGCACGATGAAGAACTGAAATGTAATTTATCAACTCTTAGAACTCAGCTGGAAATAATGACTCAACAGGAAGAAAAGTACAAGGCAAGTTATTTAATGTTCTTCTTTAAGTCTGCTGTTTATCATTTTATGATTCTGTTATTCATGTGAAAATATAGTTCTATTTTGTGTTATAACTTTTAAGTTTTGTGTGGTGATTGGTAGATAATATAAAGCATGTGATCCCACCCTGTCCTCCTATGTAATATCTGTAATATAAAGCAGTGAGGGTATGTGTCATTGGTAAAGATTTGTATTACCATTCTGCAAATAAAGATATTTATATTTCGAATTTAATCAGAAACCATAAATATAAAATAAGTGTGTTGCTACTCACATTATATATTGTCTTTTGAATTTAATAAACAAACTCTGTGATTTAAAAGAAATGTGTTGCTAGTGCTGGAAGTAAAATATTTTTATCTTCCGCACAGCAGTGTTTGTCATTCAACAAAGTGTAGGAAATTTCATTTTTCTTTTGAATCTATTTTCTTATTCATTAACAGACTAAATGATTTAAAAGCACTAGGTGCAGATTCATTTTATTTATTATTAATTACTAACTAAACCCATAAAATTAACTGGATTCATTAAAACCTTCACTCTCTCTATATATATACTATATACAGGGTGATCTTTCTTTAAGTGACAGCGTTTGGAGCGCCATGTAGCGCGATCTAATTGCCGAAATGGCACCAAACTTGGTAATTAGACTAATCAAGACATGGGAAAAAGGATTCCGTGAAAAAAAAATTTAGTTCAAAAAATCGCCGTACATTAACTTCCCCGGTGAGGAATTAGACGACATTCAATGTGAGCACCATTCTCGGAAATAACACTGTGCATTCTGTGCACAACGTACTCCACAGCAGTATGTAACATATCACGAGGAATATTCTGCACTGTTGTCCTTTAGGCACATTTGATACTCCACCAACATAAACTTGAGATTTCAAATAACCCCAAAGCCAAAAATCACATGCTGTGAGGTCAGGGGAACGAGGCGGCCATGCAACTGGAAAACTGCGACCTATGACTTTATCATCAGTGAAGTTTTGGCGCAACAGCTGCTTTACCTTATTACTAATGTGTGGCGGAGCACCATCCTGCATAAAGATTGTCTGTTGGAGACAGTTTCTTTGCTGAAGTTGTGGAATAACAAACGTTTGCAGCATTTTGTGGCACCTTTCTGCATTTATGGTATACGTTTGAGGTCCTGTCAGTGATGATCTAAAAAAAATGGCCCAATTACGAATTTGGCTGTGAAGCCACATCGAATAGTGACTTTTGGGGAATTTAATGGTATTTCGTGCACAGTGTGGGGCTGCTCAGAAGCCCAAATTCAGCTATTTTGTGTGTTGACGGACCCATTGAGAAAAAAATGGCACTTATCTCCATACAGAATGTGCCATGGGAAAGCATCATCAATTTCTACCCTGGCAAGAAACGATAGAGCAAATGTCACTCGCTTATCATAATCACTTGGTTTCAGTTCATGCAAGCGGCTGATTTTGTAGGGCTAAAATCCAATAATGCGCCACAAAACTCTCCATACCGTGGAATAAATCATGTCCAATTGTCAAGCTACACCCCGTCCACTGCTAGTACCAGCAATGGTTCCCTCAGATCCTTCGACAATTGCAGTTGCCACATCAGTTATTACATCTTCTGATACTGGTTTACGTCCTCTCCCAGCGCGAATGGTCATTGACCTCGTTTCCTCGAACTTCTTAATCATTTTCTTAAGACCATTTAGCGATAAAGGCCCCTTTCATAATTTTTTTCTGGTTCGAAATTCCCGAAGAGCTGCGGATGCATTATATTGATTCATGTAATACAGCTTCACCAGTAACGCACGTTCCGGTAATGTGAGATGCATGTGCACTGGAGCTCGTTTACTTCAGCTGAGATTATTTGTCGGAACTGTCTACTACTTGCTTTTATAGCTCCTATTACTGGCCCTGTCATCGCACAACATTTGCATTTTTCTTTGATACTCGTGTTTTATGCTAATTCTCGTTATTGTAAGCTACAGCAGCGCCATAAAATGCACTAACGGCGATTTTTGGAACTAAATTTTTTTTTACAGAATCTTTTTTCCCATGTCCTGATTAGTCTAAATACCAAGTTTGGTGCCATTTCGGCTATTAGATCGCGCTACAGGGCGCTCCAAACACTGTCACTTTAAAAAAGATCACCCTGTATATATATATATATATAATAATAATATATATGTGTGTGTGTGTGAAAAAAAGTTTTTATTTCTTTATTTGCATCTGTGGAATTCATACAAATCTACACTTTTATTCTGATCTTGATGAAAATGCTTGACCTTCAAATCAAGAGGAATATCACTGTCTATGTAATGTTTATTAACAATATAGTTTATAAATAATATAATTTATAAAAAACTACCCTGTAGGGTCTGTTTATGTTAGAATGTTGTGCTTGCATCACTTAACTTAGGTTCACATTGCCATTGTTGCATTCCAGGTATTAGTAGAAGTCATACACGTTAAGCAGACTATTTATGATTGTTTCTTTACAAAAAATAAATATTTCTTAAATGTTTGAATTTTGAAATTATTTTACTCGTCTCAATTTTGCAACATTGTTGCTGTGTTTCTGCTTTTAGTTCTTACTAAAACTGTTAGATGACATCATGTTAATTTACTTCTGAGCAGTGTAGAACCTTTAAAACAGAATTGAACTGCGCTCAATAAGTTTTTCACAAATATTTCATAAATGGTAAAGAAATGTGCCAAAGTGGATTATGATTTTTCAAAAGCTCATTTTGGAAAAAAGACATAACCAATAATGAAACAAGTACCAGTTCTTATAAAAACTGTTACATGGTTCTACCTTGTTCAACAGTTTCATTCAAGCTTAATAAAATTTTAGGCAATTCACTTTGAACCAAAATAAAAGGAAAATCACTGTCTATTTGAGATTTTGAGAAAAATACCCTCATCAGATAGGGAACTGAAGGGTAAAAGTTGTTGGGGGCATGCTCAGAGAAGACCCAGTAAATGCCTGCCACTCATTAATAAGGATGTGGTGGGGTACAGTCAAAGGGGATAGTTGGAAATGCTAGTGTGCCCCATCACTCTTTTGTTTGTACCTTCTGTGGTGAGAATAAGCCTTTGAGTGGACTACAAACTGGAGTCACCGTTCCATGTTGGCATGTATTAATCCAAGGATGAAGATTATATGCCTGGTTTTACATCTGTCACTTGAATTAGCTTAAAAAAATATGTTAGCGTAAAACATATGCATAAATAACAAAGATAAACATCACATATAAGTCATTCAACATCACATATGCATCATTCAACATAAGAATCATAGGCAGAGTTCCACAGTGGTAACAAGTATGCTAGTTCAAAAGCCAGATAATATTATGAGACAGAAGTGAGGTCACTTCGCTACTTCACCGATGCCTGCCAGTGGAGGACTGCCCTGTCTAGTCACAATTTCACCCCTACCAATGAAGGAGGAAATCCGGTAATGCAATCTTTGGATCTTTCTGCTATTAGAGTTCTTCACAAATGTTTAAAATTGCACTCAAAGGCCTTACGACCAGATAGATATAGAATAGGTACTTAAGCTAGTAAAATGTAAAGAAAAAAATTATAATTTCTAGCCAATTTTTCATGAGTGATTATTGTAATAATGGTATTTTATGTGCTTCTCTGAATTCGTTTTCAAAAATTATGTATATATCTTAGTTAATAATTTGTTCTTAACTTCTGAATTTTAAAATACAGTTACAACTATCTGAACTGTCTTCAGAAGTACAACATTTGAAAGATGTGATAAAAACTTCATCTGAAAATCACCAGAGGATTACAAGATCACTAGAATCAAGAATCTCAAGCCAGAAGCAAGAGATTCTTATTGCTCATAAAGAAGTTGAAAGTGTGAAGCAAGAATTTGAAAACTATAAGGTTTTGTATTGTTTCTAAAAGCTAATTTATATTTTAAAAAGTATTTACTAACATATATTTATATATGTGTCTGTGTGGAATTTATAATTTTGTAAATATCTTATTTTCATTTTAAGTTATAACTTTTTTTTGTTTAATTTTAAAAATATACATTTCTTGCAACAGATTCGAGTTCATAGTGTACTGAAACAACAAAAATCATCTGCTCCAGCATTCATGCCTATTGAACCAGATTTAAAGGAAAAACTTGAGACTATAAATGAGAAACTTAAAATTCAAGTAAAAGACTTAAGGTTAAATACTTTTTTTTATTTTGAAATTTATAATGAAATCAATACTATATATTCTATTAATATATACAGTATAAAGTCCAAAATCCAAACATCCAGTATCCAGAACAATCTAAAATCCTGGCCTCCAAACCACTTATTCAATAAGTAAATAAATGCATAAAGAAAATTAAAGAAAAATTCCCTTCCATGCTTACAAAGTCTAGGAATGGACCATATAATACTTAACAGAAGAAGGCAGATGTGCCCTAAATGCTATTTTTATTGCTAGTAATTGAGATCCCTTGCAGGCACATCACTTTCAAATACCTGTTCGTTAGGGAGAAGGGAGGAGACCATTGACAGAGAACAGATTGACATATTGATATCGGCCAGAATAGCACTTTTGGCCCTTGAATGATCATAATTGAGTTGGCAATTTTTCTATCTGATCTAAACAAAAGTGGAGCCCTAATGTTACTATGTCTGTATGTTATTTCATCAGATTTAAAATCTGGAAATTTCCCAAATCTAGAATTGCCGAAGTGCTGGCGGTTACGGATCTCAGACTTTGTACTGTATTTATATATGTAAGATTTTATCAAACTGCTAACAGAAAATATTATTTCTATTTAAAAGGCAATGCATTATCACTATTTAATATTTATTAATTTTAACATAAAAAAGATTGAATAAAAGGTATCGGATACTAAATGATTCTATTTTGTTAATAGTAGATTAAAAAAATGCTAAATATAGCATTCATTTCATATTGCAGTAAATGTGAATTAATTTTTGCTGTCACATTTGAAGTCAATAAGCATTATTAATTCTTGACAGTACTGAGTAATTAAAAATATTTCACAGTGTTACGTTCTTCTGCAGCTGGGCAGAAATCATATGTTAATTATGATTTCTGCCCATGGCCTCTTTTGTGAGGAAAAATATATATATGATTATAAATGGCTGGAAAATTAAATTCATGCAACTGCATATATTCATTCAAGACTGTATGTATGCAAGTAATATCAATTCGTAAATGATTTTCAGTGAATGCCATGCTTTAAATTTGGGAGGGGGTACAATTTTATCGAGTTTCAACAACTAACGTTTAAATCATATCAGTACTGATATGCAGAATAACTTGCACAGTTTTCTATTTTATATAGGAATTTTATTAAATTTAAGTATTTGAAAAATAGTATATTTTTATGGATCTTTTTTTGAAAACGAAATTATTCTATATTTAACTGATTAAATGAAAGAAATATATAAGATATTCATATGGAAAAATGCTTTGAAAGTGGTTTAAATTTAAATAAGCAAGTGAATGAAATGATTTAATTATCGAAGATCAAACCAGTATTAGACTATAAGAAACAGCATATGAATGACATTAATGTTGATGAAATAGGATAATGTTATGTTTGGAAAAATTAAAAATGAAGTTCTTCACTGAATTTAATGAAATAAGGGATGTGTTTATCAAAATGCCCTTTTTTTCAATCAGCATCTGTGATTGCTATTAATAATTTATTGTTGTCATGTACAAAACAGAATTAAAAAATAATAATTTAAATTTATAGGAATTAAAACTCTTGTGAAAAAAAATGGACAAAATTTAATATAAAATTAAAAACAAAATGATAGGTTAAATAACCATTTAAACTATTGTCAATAAAAGTGAAAAAAAAATTTATCGCAGAAAAGTGTCAACTCTTTGTTTATATTCCTGCACTTCAGAGCACTTTTCGAATACTTGCTTTAAAAGAAAGCATTTTATGAAAATTATTACAAAGCTATTTTAGGATTGAAGTTTAATAGATTAATTAAAAATAGTATAATTTTTTTTAAATATCAGTAAATAAGATTCATTGTTAATATTTTTGGCATTTTATATCTGTTGTATATTATTTACTTTTGTATGCTTATATATTTTTCTTCAATTAATATTTTTATATTTTAGATGTAATGACAGTGAATGATAAAGAAATCTTCTTATCATCAGTTTTAAATTTAATTTAATTTTACGTATTTCCATTGCTTATTTCTGAATTGTAATTTTAAATTATGTAATGTTAATATCTTTTTCATCTATGATAAATTTTCTCACTTTTATTCGTTCATGGAAATTATTCTTCTATTTTTATTTTTTATTTTATTAATTTATTTTTCTCTAAAGCACTCAGCTAGCATGTTAGTGTTTTAAATTATTGGGTTTTAACGAAAGTCTTCCACCACCGCAAATATCGTCTGCGCAAACGGTTTGCATTGCGTGTTTGGTCACATTTTGTCAAACAATTTTTTGCATTTAAAAGAAAGAGACTTGCTGTAGTACACTATGTTTTGGAATTTGTAAAAAAATATCATTATCATTAAGGTGCCTGAAATGGAACTATCATGCTACCAGATTAGAATTATCATATACTTCCAGTTCTGTTGCAAAAGGTCAGCCACAGAATGTGACCAAATCATATGTAAAGCTTTAGGTACTAATGCTGTGTCATATGACACTCTGAAGTTTGGTACTGAAAGTTCAAGAACAAGGGCTATGATATTCAAGAAGCAGAGTGCTCTGGCCGGCCTGGTGATCTGGATGAGGTCCTCCAGCAAGAACTTGTAGAAGAAGATCAGAATACAACCACTCGAGTGCTTGCTAAGGAGTTAGACATTAGTGCCATGTGCATTAGTCGCACCATGCATAACATAAACTTGACATAAGTTCAATCACTTGGTGTTAGAAAAAGTACAAATCAGTCTTCTCAAATAATAAAAACTTCATATTTGAACCCTGTAGCAATTGCAATTCTTTCTTTCCAAATATGTGCGATATCTGCCAGTCGTAATGTTAGCTGTGTCATTTGTGACCACTGTGATGTATAACTGGGATGCGAGCTGACCTTGTTGATTAAAAGGTTAAATAATATGTAATATATAAAAATTCGCTCTCTTAAAACATAAATAGTTACTGTAAACTCTGTTTTTCTTGCAAATGTTATTTTACTCCTGTTATTTGATGTATCAACCTACACTTTTTTATCTATCTATTACCGAGTTTGTATCTAATATAGTTAAAAAGTTATTGCACTGTATCAAATTAAATCTTTTTTTTTTCAATTCAATATAATTCTTAACTCATTAATTTTATTTTAAAATGCCTAAAGAGCAATATTTATTATGAATGAAATTTGTACTTTCTTAATTTCTTTTACAGATTAAATAGCTTTTTAAATAGTTTGATATTTCTTTTTTAAATATTTTATATATTTTTAGTAGACTAACTGCATCTTTCTTAAATATATATCTTTCATTTGCTTATTATAATAAAGTGAGATTAAATTTTATAATGTTCTTAATTATATTAAAGGTACAATATTATTCTGTTACTCAAACTTAATTTGATAACTATTTTCTTATCCTTTTCTTTTTATTGTTTTGCATCATACATTGTAATTACTATTGAAAATTTACTCAAATAGTTATATTTTCTTTAATTTATATTATAAATAATAAAATTGAGACTGAACATTTTTAAGAATTATATATTATTATCATATTTATATTACAGTAACTGTGTATAGTTATTCATAATTTTAATATTAATTAGCATTTTTTTAACCTTATAATTTTTAGTGATAAGTTGACTGCAATGAATCTTGAATATGAAGCATTGCAAGAAGAACATGATAGCTTATTGCAGAGGTATAACAAAGCTATTGATGATAATGAGAAGAAAGATTCTGAATGGCACCAAAGGTAATTAATAATTAAATAAGCTTTTGTGAAGGTCAAATTTTTAATGTGTTTTGGTGTGTAAGTTTTTTAGAATTTGAACCAGTTTAATACTCATTAACTAAACAATGAGATTAATTCAGAAATCTATTGTTATAAAAGCTGTTCCATATAAACATTGTTACTATATTCATCATTTGCAGTATGAACCTTCATGTACAGTCATACTATACACTGAAAGCTGGTATTTTTTTAGGAGCCTAGAGAAAATAATTACTAGATTTTAAGTAAAAGACAGATCTTTATATTTACATACTAGCACAGCCATCTTAGTGCAGTATGGTTATAACTGTAATATATTATTTATAACATGCATACAAATTATGTTAAGTATTTTTGACAAAAACCAAACAGTTAACTTCATTTATGAGATTTTGTTCAGTTTGAAATTTAAAATTTTGCTACAAAAATTTGTTTTTTTCCTGCAAAAATGTTACAAAAATTTCTTCACTGCATTTCATAATAATTTTTCCATAATAAGTGCATATTTTGAAATTCAGTTGAAGACAAAAAAGTGATGATTTATGTATAAAATGTTGGAATTAAGAATGCAAAAAAAGAATGCATATAAAAATGGTAATGTTGCTTCTTAAAAACTGAAGAAGTGCTAAATGCATGGTTGCTAGAGTTTGGCACTTTCTGAAAATTTTATGGCTTCTACTAGGTAAGTACTGATATTTTTAAACTCTATTGAATCATTTGGATCTATGTAATAGATGTAATTTTTTTTTCATGTATATCAATATTATAATATATAATGTATCCATCTTGTGTCAATATCATATTATAAAATTTATTAATATAAATATGTGAGGCTTCTTATGTAACAGTAGATGCATTCCAGAAAGCTGTGTATTTTCATCCACTGGGATACTTGTAGTGCATTAAATTAGCAAAATGTGCATTGTCATTTACATAACCATTCTTGCAAATTCTGTTTTGAGTAAAAGAAAGACTGAATTCTTTCATATAAAAACATAACTGACTCATTATTCTCAGACTTTCCTCTGTATTTCATGACTTAAAATCTATATGTTCAGATCTTTAGTGGAAAAAGTTATATTTAGATCTGCCAAGCTAATCTATTCTACCGAATGTGCTTGTTAGTAAAATATTATTGTCTTTATTTTTATTCATTTAAAGTTCTGTGAACAAATACTTTCTATTAATGAACAGTTCCTAAATCCTCAAACCTTCAAAGGAGACCAATGCATTTCCATTAAGCATACATTCTCTGATGATGCATAAAGGTGTTTGCCCCATTAGTGTCTGCCAACAGGAAGTTATGTGTGTGTGTAATAAAAAATATTAAGTCTGTTGTAGATGATAATAATGATAGCTAGAGAAGTCTCCTTTAATTTGGTTATATCCCCTTGCTATTCTAAAAATAATAATGTGTTTTTGATAAATCTTTCTTAAGTGAATCATTTGAAAATTAACCCTTGTTTTATGATTCTTACATAATGCACATGTACTTATATAAGAGCAGAAGTGAAGTCTTGTATGCAGTAGTAATGAAAAATGTTTAAACTGAAGCTTTAAACCAACCAAAAGCAAAACCACAGTTTTTCTCTGTTTAAATCTAGTATCATAATCTTCACACTCATCTCATGCTGTTAAAGCATTGCCTGCTATCTCTCATCTATTACCAATTATAATTATGTGGATCTGGGAAAAGTAAGTGAATAATTATTGAATATTGATTGTGCATCTTCTGCCAATTTAGTTGTATATGTTTAATACACATTATGGCAAAAATAAAGAAAATGTTCAATTGGCTATGACTGCTTCCTTCATATGGTTTTATCATCATTATTTACAACAAACATGACATGCCATAAGATGTATATCAGAATTTATATTTCTACTTCTATATTTTTCCTTTTCTTAATTTTTTCTTTCTGTCTAAAATCTAAGGTAGAATTCTAAGATGATTACAATTTAATGTATAAGCATTTGTTTCACTTCATATCGCTCATTTACTTTTCAAAAAGAAATCTTTTGTTGAAGGTTTGCATGCTGTATTTATGCTACTTAAAGGCTAAAAATTATGATACATGAATTGCAATAATTACATAATATGTTAATTTGTGTATCTGTTTTATTTCTTTTTGTTGTAAATAAGTTTTCTACAAATAATGGAGGTTTTATTATTATTATTATTTATATTTCTACTTCTATATTTTTCCTTTTCAGAATTTTTTCTTCTGTGTAAAATCTAAGGTAGAATTCTAAGATGGTTACAATTTAATGTATAAGCGTCTGTTTCATTTCATATCAGTCATTTACTTTTCAAAGAGAAACCTTTTGTTGAAGGTTTGCACAGTGTATTTATGCTATTTTAAGGCTAAAAATTATGGTATATGAATTACAATAATTACATAATATGTTAATTTGTTTATCTGTTTTATTTCTTTTCATTGTAAATAAGTTTTCTACAAATAATGGATATTTTTTTCTTATTATTTCAGATTAGAACAAATAAATTCCGAAAAAAATAGGCTTCGTGCAGTCCAAGAGGAGTTAGCTTCCCAGCATTTATTGCAAAATGAAATGCTAGTTTCAACTTATAAAGTAAATATTCTTTATAATATTGCTATAAACTTTTAAAATTGATAAAAAGTGCAAAAAGGAAAATAAAAAGTGTGTGGAAGGACAGCAATGATAACAGGTGATGTTATAGTGTTTGAAAGTTGATTATTCCTAATCTGGAATGTCTAAACATTGTAAATCATTCATTAGAAGTGTACTACTCAATCAAAAAAATTTAATCAGTTGTACAGCTAGCTATTAATCTTGTATTTCACATTTACTTCTTTTAAAATATAAGGGTATTTATACATTTACTTCTTTTTTTAAACTTCTTTTAAAGTATAAATAAACATAAACAAAATTGCTGATGCAATGACAAAACTAATTGGCAGACATTTTCCTATTAGCTTCACCCTTTTACCGTAGGCCTGGCTTGCCATTCCTTTAATTTTTTATAAAAACTATGCCACCTATATTTGTTTTAGGGTAGACTGTCACTGTCCAGTATTTTTCGCAATGATCATTGATACTTTTCAAGTAATTTTGTTGGTACTCCTTTGTTATAGGGACCAGATCCAGAAATGTAATTGCGTATATATATGCATGTGTATGCACACACATACATGCATACATGAACACATTCATAGTCACATACGTACATGCATGCATACATTTCTGAATCTGGTCCTTATAACAAAAGGGTACCATTTAGTTAAAACAAAAAAATTCTAACCAGTTTTTTTTAAATACAATACAAATTTGAAGTCAATGATACCTTGTTTAATAGTCAGTGACAATTCACAATCTACTTATATTTTCAAGCAGTTTGAGTTTCCTCATAAATATTATTCTTTAATGTCATATAGGACTTAGTTTTCTCACTTCTAATGGTGTTTATTTCTAGTAGTCCAGTATGTTCGTTTTTACTTTAGATGTTCATTTAATTTATTAATTAAGGGAGCTTGTGCTCCAGATGAAGCTGCTTTAAAATATAACAAGCTTGTGAATTGTATTTTTCTATTAATTATGACATGGGTTATTGCTCCTCTTTTCCGCCCCCCACAATGTCCGAACCAACCGTGGTTTTAAGTTAACGTCATACCCACTGTTACCCCTGGTAATTAAGAGGAAGTAAATCACACCATTTGCATAACAACTTCATTTGTTATGCAAATGGTGTGATTTATTGAACTTCAAAATAACTTTCCTGTATGGTAAAGTTTTGACAAACCATGGGTATTGCTTGGTAGTTGAGAATAAAGTGAGGAATTATTGTCAATATCAAAGTTTTCAAATTAGTTTCATGATGTAAAATTATGCTGATGTTTGGATATGATTTTATTTTATGTTCTTTTGTCATTTATCTCCTCTTCATCCTTTTATTACTAAACATTATTAATTTATAAGACATAATTGTAACCCTAAAGAACTCTGCCATAGAAATTGATTTGAATAAGGGCTTTGTGAGCTAAGAAGCATGGGAACTGTTGGTCTAGAGCAAAAATACTGTGCATGTGGTCTACAAAGTAAACTCCACTTTTTTCCTGTGTTATGAATCAATTTGAATTAATGCCATTCAAATAATTATCTGAATCAGCAACCTGCATCACAGAACTGTCCTACTTATTCAAGAAATATGAATCTTCATAATTTCTTCTTGTAGCATTTTGTTACAATTGAGCTCTACCAAAGAACCTTTAAACTACTTCAGGCCTCAAAAGTGCTTTCAAAGATGCATTTCAAGAAATTATAAATGGCATGTTGGCCGGCATCATTGTCATCATGTTCTTGTTTTCGTATTGAAAATATATCTTCCTAGTAAATTCAGTTACCTTTCATGATCGTTGAATTATCTGCATTGAATGTTTATGTATTTGTATGCACCCAATATATGCAGTATTTAGAAAAAATAGCCTGAGTCATTGCACTAGGCAGTTTTTATGTTCATATGCCATGACATGAATTGCTAAAAACATCCAAAATTTATTAATGTTAAGTATCCTGAATTATCAATTCATATTGAAATATAATTTTAAGGGGTTTTTTTAGAAAGCTCACTGATTGCTTAAAAATTCTCACATAACTTGTTAGATAGCATACTGAAGCAACATGGCACTGAGGGTCATTATGAGGCATTATTGGTGATCCAAGTACCACTGAAATTGAAATAATTGCACATACTTTTAATGAACACTTCATCTGAATGTAAATAAAAATAATTTATGAACTCAAAAATCCCTTAAGCTTTGAGTTAAAATGTTCGACTGTTATTTAGAATATAATTCAAATTCTTAAGAAGGTGTTAAGATCTTAATTCTTTCCCAAGATTTGAGTGCCTAATAAATAAATATAAGTTAATGATGAATTATAAATAAATAAATAGAAGATAAAAAATACTCTATATGTTTATATGGTTTTCATAACTAACTTATATGAGAATTCAAATTTTGCTCCATCTAGTATATTCTCAATTATATTAAAATTTTGTGGTTTTTATTTTCAGAAGCAAATAAAAATTATGAGTGAGGAACATAAGCGAATTGTAAATGATCTGCAGAAACAGTTGGATGCAGCTGATGTGGAAATAGCTCGTCTGCAAAGAGATCATCAGAAAAGCCATAGTGCGTCTGTAACGCCTAGTGCATCAGATAATCCTGTTCCATTTGATATCCTTTCACAAGAAAGACAAGAAGGAGAGGTACATTTTGTGAATAATGATTTGTTTCTGTTAGGAAAATTTTGAAACTAATTCATTTATATTTTGAAGATAAATAATTTTTATTTTTAGTAATGATAAATTACTAAATATTAAAGTGTACTATATCCATTGCTTTTTTAATCAGTGTCATAGATTACAAAAATTAACATAGGCTATCAAATAATTAATTTTTTTGTTAAAAATGTAACTACATTTTTCCCCTAGTGAGGAAATTCCATTCTTTAACAACTTATCCGTTTATTGTTAATGTTCTCGCTTATGTATATCATAAGAACAATAAATGCCTGCAAATTCAGGTAACAGAAACATATTCCAGTCAAACTGTAAACCACTTGCATAATATGCAGTTAATCTTCCTGACTTTACTAAAAGGATGTAGAAGCATTGAATTGGTGAGCTGTTAACATTTTTGTGATATTGTTTGCTACAGAATACTGCTGAGTTCTTGTAAATTGTGTAATTGAGATGCTTTGCTTGTAACCATTTCAACTACACTCACGTTTGTGAAAATTGCAACACCAAGAAGGAATCGTCATAATTGAATGAAATTTAATACACAGTTGAGTGGTAGTGGTACAAATAAATGATTAAATGTTCAAAGCAAACAAACAAGAACAAGAGATCAGAATCAGTATTTTGTGTGGCCACCACGCGCCGCAATAAGTGCTGCCAATTGTCTAGAGGAAGCTGTACGGTCCGTCCGCGCCATGCGGACCAGGTGTCTATCATCGCGAGCTGACGTCACATTTCGGGGTCCACTCCCGGATTTCCGAGTTGTCCGACACTCGTCCGTCCACTGCTTCCAAACGCGCATCACTGTGCTGCTGTTACGCTGCACACGAGAGGCTACTGCACGATACGACAATCCAGCTTCACGAAGGCCGATGATTCTCCCTCATTCAAACTCTGTAAGTTGTTCAAATCTCGCTCTCTTTCGTCGACGAGGCATAAGTACAGATTGAGTTAACGTTTACCACTAGCAGATAACCACCGATAACCATACACGCCTCGCTACAGCCGTCTATTTATTCGGATCCATCAGCCGTTCAGAGGGCGCTGCTCAGCATACGCATGCGCTACGGATTTGCAATTCTAATCATTTGCATATCATGTGCTACTTTGCATTTCCTGAAAATTTCAGCTCACTCGCGTAAGTCCTTCATGGTGTTGCAATTTTCACAAACGTGAGTGTATAATGTTCAGACGAATTCATATTTTGCAGATTTTATAGCATAGAGTAAATAAAAGAGACTCCTCATCATATCATAGAAAGCATTCCTCATTCTTCTTTAGTATAATATGAAGAACTGTTTTGTTGAAAGATGCCATTTTTGTTAGGAAATATGGTTGCCATAAATGAGTGTAAACGGTTCAGTAAACAGTATTTCAGTAAATATGAACTAAGATGTGTTAGTACTTCAGGGTCTGATTGCTTCTTAACAGAGCCGTTCAAATCATCACACATCACATTACACTTTCCCATCTGTGGATTGCATACAAATGGAAATAACCCTTGGATAAACATCATATGAGGTCAATGTTATTGCAAAAAATGCAATTCATCTGTTCACATAACTTTCTTCTAGTCAGTGGTGAGTGGTGCCAATTATCATATTCTTATTAAAAGCATGTAACAATGAAATGTAGACACTTGAATAATTCTGCACTTGGATGCATTTGATCAGTCACCACAACTACAAGCAGAAATGTCTGTTCTGTAATTGCATACTACCCAGTAACCAAGAAAGTTCGTGCAATTTTTTAGAACAGTTGTTTTTGGCACATTAGTGTGGTTAAATTGATTCTGATGACATCATATGTTTACATTCCTTTCAAATCTTATTCAGTACAGTTGGTTTACTGTTGATTTTGTAGGAAGTGCTATCTTTGAAAGAACATGTCATTGGAAAAGGAGATTTTGAGATATATTTTGCTTTATGAGTATAAATTAGGAAACAAAGCTACAGAAGCTGCTAGAAGAATATACTCCAAATTTGGAGCAGTGTTAGTGAGTGAAACACTGGGCTAGGAGGTTCTTCCTCAGCCACCCTATTCTCCGAACATCGCCCCATTGGACTATTACCTGTTTTTGGCCATGGATAAATAACCACCATGGGAATAGCAATTCCAAAAGTGCGACGATGTGACAAAAGCTGTGTCGCAATTTTTGGACTCCAGAAAAAAAGGATTTTTTCAGAAAGGCCATTTATAAGCTTGTGTCTCATTGTGAACATGTAATTGAAGCCTAGTGGTGATTATTTTAAGCATAAAATGGTTGTTTAATATTTTTGTGCACTGTTTTTGATGAATGACAAAACACACACAAATTTTATTGGATGCCTGGTTGATGAGAACTTTCATCAGTTTCTTTTAGTACTAATGAAATAAGGCACTGTTACTAACACAAAAGTGTTATCTGCTTCTGATTATCACTGATAGGTGCAAGTATGATGAAGGTACAATTATTTGATAATATGAGACCTTGTTAGCTTCTCATGATTTCATACACACTCTTTTAAAAGCATCTCGTCATTAAAACTTTGGCTTTAGTCAGATAAATTGTTTGTATTTCCTTTATGATGTAAATTATTTATAACTGTTACTATTAGGTAAATTATTCATCCTTATATAATGGAAAAATTATATAAATGTTTTAGCTTTTCAATCTAATGTTTATTTTCTAATACACAATAAGCATGTCATTGAAGAATTTTTTTTTAATTTGCTAGTATTGTTTTATTCAAGTAAATGATTTGAATAATTTATTCTGCTCGGTAATTTTTAAATCTTTATTTACTTACTAAGGGCTCGGAGAATACTGAGGATATCAACACACCAATTAGAGTGAGTATTATTGCAGCTTTCATCTTAATGTTTATTAGTTCTTCAATACTCATTCTTTATGTTTTTGCATATTAAACAAGTGTCATTTATTTTCTGGCGACAGTACTTAAAAGCATATTCATGTTACTGTAGTTTTTGTAACTTAAATAACTAAACAGTACTTAAAAGAATATTCATGTTACTGTAATTTTTGTTACTCAAATAACTAAGTTTATTTTGTTATGATTTTTAGCATTTATCTCTTGCAACTATTCCAACCTCAGGCTTTCTTTCATTTGAAAAACTTCTACAGTCACCTCCTGAGCCTGGAAGTAAGTTTTTTCCCCTCCCTTCTTCATTACATGAATAGGTACTTGAAGTCTTTTGTTTATAAAGTTTCCAGTTCTGACTACTGGTTCATAAGTTATTGTTTTTATTGCTTATCTGTAATTGCATAACAAATTGAATCATTAAGCATTTATCCACAAGCAAAAGTTTAATCTATATTTAGAGAGTTTATAACTAGAATTACTATTTATCTTTTGTACATTCTATATTGCCTTCTGTTTGGTAACTTTTCAACAGAAAATTCAGTTATGGTCATATTAAATATCCTGTGGCTGTTATTTTCTACCTGTTATCAAGTGAGAAAGTCTTCTAAGAAATTAATGAGCAGCAAAAAATCTTGCTTCATTAATTATTTTAACCTTAGGTATATTTAAATTGATAACACCAGTCCTGATATGTTGTAAATATACCCTCTGCTTTACATATACAAAAGTCTTAACTTTTCATTTATATTAATATTAGGCGTACTGTTATATAGAAGTTTTTTTTACATTGCGTGACTACTTTTGTAGCCTTTTTATAATGTATTGTTCAGATCTTTTTAATATGTTCTATAATTTATTGTGTGCTTGTAAAAACTATTGTATTTGTAAAGTTTGCTTAAAACTTCAAATTTCAGTCAGGTTTTTTTTTAAAAAACCAATGGAGACTTATTAAATTATTTATTAACCCAAAGGGGCATCAGCGCAGAAGGCCTAGTAATCTCGAAACGACATTTTGCATCACATCACTAAAAGCATTGAATAACTTTTCAAACTGTTGTCACCAAATATAACCACCATGTATTTAAAGAAATTAAGTGATAAAGAATCTGCAACGTACGTATGTCTCTCACATTATGAAAAAACAACAGTGTCCAGAGACATCAAATTTTGAATCACATATTCTTGCACTCGAATATGGGCACCTGGAAGCCCGAATTTTGAATTTGTTTTATTATTTATTTCATATTTTGCAAAACTTTAACAAAGTTTTGGTTTAAAAACTTAAATGATTTCAAAGCAAACAGTGGCAAAATTATATGGAATAAAACATTTTTATCTCCAGTACACGAGACTGTCTATCAGAAATTCTGAAGATATGTTGTATATATTTCGACAGCATTTGGGCTAAAAATATTTGCTCTCAAAGTGTGCATGTGTGTGCAGATGAAAAAAATGCTCCTTTGGCATAATATAAAGTTTTCGGAGATTTTTTTCCTCTTCAAAAAGTTGTGTATGATTAAAATTGTAAATAGAGTATTACCAATGCCCATTTTCTAGTCTTTAGATGTACATATTAATTGTACTTTTAGTAACTTAACTTGAGAACCATAACACTAATTAAACTAAAAGCTGATTAATTTCATATCTTTATACCTTCCAAAGAATTTAATTTTTGAAGTGAAATCTATTCTTTTAAAAACTACTGTAGCATGCAACATGGAGAATTTTTAACATCAATTTTATATACCTGTTTACCTATTTGTGTTAGCAGTAATCAGTTTGTCATCCCATTAACATATTTTCTAACTTACAGAAACAGTTCTGTTTATTATAATTATCTGTATAATGTTGAATTAAATTAAAGGGTGTATAACTGAATATTTGTGACATGTATTTGGCTTTTATGTCAGATTTGTGAATAAAAATTGATTTAGTAATTTGCAAATTTCATAGAGATTTTTAATAAATATAATAATGTTATTACAATATTATTAAAATAGGGATAATGTATTTAAATGTTTTTGAAATAGAGCATTAAAATGATTAATTTAATTTTTTTTAACTTTGCTGATTTCTTAATGTTTGGATTTTGAAATTTAAACAAGATAGTAAATGTTACACATATTCCAGATTACTTTTTTGGTAAAAGCAAAGAAGCTACTGTAATTATGTTCAAATTACTGTATAAATTTTTTATTTGTAATTATAGTTATATATTTTTTCTTTTTGCAATTGTTTCAAAATATTTAGATATATGACAGTTTTTCTATAAAATTCAACTTTTTCCTCCCCAAAAATTTTGTTTTTTATTCTCATGAAGTTTGCAAGTATACCCTATGAAAGCGATTTTTTAAGTTCCAGTACAATATGTATTAAATATAGTACAATGATTGTCTTGAAAAAGTTATTCTTTTAAAGGGATCTTTTTCTTAAAACATATCTATGAAAAATAATTCAATGTTTTATTAATTTTTATTTCAAGTTTTAGTTTTTAGTTATTCCTGAAAGTATAAACTTAAAATTGCATATATGTATTTGTTGAATATTATCTGAATACGAGCAATGTATAACCCAACATCTTGTTCTCGAAACATTTTCTGTTTCAATCAGTTTTTATTATTTATTTATTTATTATTTTAGTGTAATTTATACAAATATATAAAATTTTATATTGAAATATAAGTTTAAAAAGCTTTGTTTCTCAAGTTACATTTCCTATCACCATATTTGTAGTAAAAAGTATAAAAATTGTTTTTCACTTTTATTAAAATATTTTGTATTTCCTGTCATTTTTGTCCCTTATAAATGATAATGCTATATAGTTCACAGCCATAGAAAATAAAAACTATAATCAGAATTATTAAATTTTCTAAATAGTATAAATTAATATTCAACTGTTTTGATTGATATTATTTTTATTCAATTATTTTACCAAAACAGAGGAAACAATTATGCACACTTCATATTTAAAATGTGAAATTTTATAAAACTTACTGTATTTTCTGCAATATTTAATGTTCATATGAAAGAACAATGTTTATAATTTGTTATTATATTTTGACCATATTAATTTAAAAAATTTCAGCTCCTGCAAGTTTTATTTCTAATCAAGACTGTGAAAAACTCACTGCTGATTTGAATGCTGCAAATAAGAAAATTGAACATCTTAGTGAAGTAAGTTCATGCAGTAGCAGTTCATATTCAAAATAGTTTTAAGTAATTGTTTCAAATAATTATAATCAAAATGTTTTATTGCTAAGTTGTATTAGAAAGGTAAAAGGTGGAAAATTCCATTGATAACTATATTAATCGTTCAATTAAAAGACTGCTAAGATTGAATTCATAAAAATTTCGTTAATTTTTGGAAAGTGTCTACATTTTCTGCTTTCACTACAAGATATGATCTAAATCCTGAGCTAAAGTAAGATATTTGTTTATAAAAAGAAAGCATGTTTATGAAACCATATAATTATTTATTTTCTCTTTAAATAAGTTAATAGTCTGTATTGTGTCTGAGCTTATAAAAATATACACTGTAATACTTTTGCTGGATACATAGGTACCGAAATTTAATACACTATGTTTTTAACATACTCACTCAAAAATTGTAAATAAATTTTTGTTATAGGTTTTAAATGAGAGTGAAAGTACTAATCTCAGATTAAGTGAACAAGTTCGTGTGTTAAAAGAAGAAGTTAGGAGGCTTGAAAGGAACAAAGAAAGAGAACAACATGCTGAAAATCTGGAATATCTTAAAAATGTTTTTATTAAGGTATATTTTGAATTGCTATATGAATTTAAGTTTATTTTAGTTTGAAAATTATAGAACTTTAGTGTTATAAGATCCTCTAGTCGGTGCATGTATATTTTTATATTTGTGTAAAATAATAATTGTATATGCATATGTATTTTATCTAGTTTTCAACATTACAAGCATGTAGTGAAAAAGCAATGCTGATACCAGTATTGACAACTATGCTAAAGTTAAGTCCAGATGAACAGCAGCAACTCAAAAATATTGCAGGAGGTAAAGTCATTTTCATGTAAATTTTATGTAGTGATCATTAACTTCTTAAAGTAGAATACTTTTACTTCATAATGATTCCTAATTGTGTTAATTTTATTATTGAAAATTTTCAAGTTAATATGGTGTTTTAAATCTAATAGACCTTATGTTCTAAATAATTTGCATTTTAAAGATCATGCAGAGGATATATTTGAAACATTTAAATGTGTATTGTTAATAATTCAATTAAAAAAGAAGGGAGCAATTTAATTTTCTAGCTTACAGAATATACTGATGATAGTTTTTTTGGTTTATACTCTTGAGGATATATTTGTGATATGATAGCACATAAAAAAGGAGTTAAGGTGTCACTTCAAGTATTTAAGAAATTTTTTTAAGAGAAGATATAGGATTTGTGAGAACTTGTGAACTTTTGGAGCAGGAAACACAAAAAAATAAGTTGTGTCAAATCGTTTTTAATCGTTTCACCCCAAATTCATTTTTAAGTGTACAAACACCCTCTGTATTTTGCAAACCAGTGCATCGTTATCTAGATAAATGTGGTAGCAACTGCAGAAACTATATTCAAAATATTTATCAGAAATTTTGCTTTTTGTATTACTTTTTTGGTGCTTTGTATCATATTGCATGCCTTATCTTCCTAGCAATCTTTTTCCTTGTTTTGCTTTTTTACATCTTAAAAGCAACTATACAACAGCACATGTTGAATAATCTGCTAGTAATGACCTCTACCAGAAACAACTTCAGAGTATGTCTTAAAATGCTAAAAGTCAGCAACTAAATTAATGTTGGTGTTTTCTTAATTCTAATTTTAACTTAGTGTGAATTTTTTATTTTGTATGTATAAATTTAAACACAAAGTTTAAAACAGTCTTGATTTCATGCTAAAACCAGATTATAATATTGCTATGGTCAGAGCTTTCACTGGTGGCCTCTCTGCTTTGTTAACTAGCATTCAAATGAATGGCTTGATCAAGTTCATCTCCTTTTATTGCTGTTTCGTATAGGATCTGCTTAAAAATAATCTGTCTTGATATTACTAATGTTTACTGTTAATGATGGTTAAGTCTTTGTTTCTGCCCATCTAATTTTTTTAAATGATTTTGGCTGAACAATGAAGATTTGACTTTGGCTGAACAACGAAAAATTACATAAAAATTTATCACTATCATCTATGTAGCTTTGCATTTCATCTACAATTTTACAGTATTTAGATATAATATGCAAGCCCACAACAGCAAGGAATACTCTTTATGGAAGTTTCATTGCTTCCTATTTTGACAGAGATTTTCTACGTAAAATGCAGAATTTTTTTTTACAAAGTTTCCTAAAAACATTTTTTGGGAGAGGGGAGATATGCCAATGATATTGGTTCTAGTAATATATTCAGAAGGTGGTCTTAAAGCACATTTTCGTTTATTTCAGAATACTTCCCTATCGAGTACAATTAAAGAAGTAGTTTCAACAATTTTGTTCATTTCTTGAATCTTCTTACAAACTGATAATACACTTCATATCACAGTCTACCATAAACCAAATGACAAATAAATAAATGACAAAATAAACTCCATTCTTTTTTATTATTTTTCATTTCATCCTACAAAATAATTTCAGTTTATTTGTATTTAAAACATGCTAAAGAATTCTTCTTTACCTAACTTTGTTGAAGAATTTAACAATAAAAATCAATAGCGAAATGTTTGCAATTTTATCAGAAAAAGTAAAGTTGCTGCTAATACATAAGTAGAGATAAGTAAATTCATTAAAACATTTTCCTCATTATTCCCAGACATCATTTAAATTTTTAAAAGATATGCATTTAAGCTGCCACAACTCCACGATCATCTATCTGGAAATTGTTAAAAGGGGAGAAATCTGATGCTAAGACAACAGATACCTCAGTTGTACATATCATAATCATTCATGATGAACAAATAAATACTGAAAATTAATGCATTGGTTTGACATCTAGAAGAATATCTATAAACATTGGTAATAGAAGAAAGGTATTTATAAAATCTCTATTAATTCATACCAAAAATAAAAAATCAGGTCTTCAATAAAATACTCCTTAAAACAACCAAACTTAATTAATAAGTGCGACAAAGCTAGAATGATCAACAAAATCCCAACACAAAAATAGCTTAAAAAGTTGTATACTATAAAAGTCATCCAAAGACATGCAATAGCGACCTTCCTTTTCATTTTCTGTATAGGTTACTTTAACATGCAAACTAAGATTATTTTCTCTTGAATTTAATTTTAACTGTATATGTTTTTTGGTAAATTTATTATGTATCCTAAATGGTTGCTTAATTAGTATTTTCCTCTCATTTTATATTGTCTCTGTCATTGATCCTTATTTAGATGTCTGTGCATTCAGGAATTAACAACAATACTTTAAATGAATATATTGCCTTTTGAAATGTTTAATTTAATGAATTTCTCTTTATTAGATATTGATCCCAATGATACTACTAGTTCTGCTGGTTGGGGAAGTTATCTTCATCGTTGGTCAGGTCTTGCGTAAGTTCTGCCTTAAACCAGATAGTTTTATTTTCAACATACTTCTACATATTTATAAAAGATAACTGCCAAGAAATCCAAATTTATTACTTGTCATGAACGTCCAAAAACATTCTTATAGCAGTAGAACAATATATTATGATTATTAATAGATCTTTGTTTTTAAATTCATATTATACAGAGAGATCCAAATGCTATTATACTGTTGAATGTTGTCTAGACAATTTATTGTAAAACTAAAAAATATGAATATTTATGATGCTCATCTATTTTATTTATTTCATATAAATCTTTTCTAAGAATGAAATTTTGTTTTTAAAAGTTACAAAATAGCCATAACTGGAAGAATATCTATTATTTGTATTTTGCTTATCTTTAGTTCCATTTTATTTATTAAGATACATACATATGTTTAATGAATTCAGTTTTATTTAGCTTCAAAATTAAGAGAATTTGTTTCGGAAAAAATAATTAAATTAAGAATCACAGAATGTAATTTCCAAATTTAGATAATGCTTCAAATATAATATAATATTTTAAATAAAATCATATGTTTATATATTTCATGCGTTGCTCCAAAATTATGCTGTAATAGAAATAGCATTTTAATTTTTTTGGAATTAAAATTGAGTTCTTTAACAAATTTTCTTTGAAATCTAAATTCTAGGAACAGGAAATAAAATCATGTATATACAGATATAATTTTACTGACTCTAATAATATATTTATTTATGTGCAACATCAGAATGTATCTTTCTTCTAATACAAGGTGCATCAGAAAAATGTAAACACAGTTTGAACTGTCATAGAAAATTTAGTTTCCAACCGACAAGGTTTCTGGGAAATGTAGGGCTACACTCCAATAGGAAAAATAAGTGTACTTTCTGGTCAAATTGAATGTTCCAAATGATGTATAAGTAAATGATCAAAATGGTGGTCTTCAGCAGCTATACATTTCTGATTATGAGTCACAACTGATTTCATACTTCGCACTAAAGTGATGGGATTTCTGCATACGCCACTTGAATGTAATCCCAAAGTGTGGTCTATGATGGTACACTTCAACTTTGACTGTGCCGCATAAAGTCTGGAGAGTGCATAGGAAACTCGATTGGTCCCCTGCATCTTATCTACTGGCCTGTTACACTTTGATCCAGATATTCTCGCACATCCCTGTGATAGTGCGAAGAGGCACCATCTTGTAGGTAATAAAACATGGCATTACCATACACTACAGAATATCAGAGAAAATGGAATTAGCAAGCATTGTTAAATACTTTGCTCCAATATCATAACCTTCAAAACGGAAAGGTCCAAAGATTACAAACCACACTACACTTTTGCACCAGGCACATTCACAACCTTTTTAACAGTAATATGAGGATTATCTTATATCCAGTACATACAATTATGCCTATTAGTAATTCCATTAAGTTTGAATTGCGCTTCATCCGGTGAAACAAAGTTACCCACAAATCCCAGTTCACATGTAACCATCTCCATAACCCATTCACAAAATTGGACCCAAACGCCAACATAAAGTGTCGTAAACCATGTAACCTTGACACACTTTGGGATGAGATTCAAACAATGCGCACAGAAATCCCATTAGACATTTTGGTGCAAAGTATGTAATCAGTCCTGACTCATACTCAGGAAATGTTTAGATGCTGAAGATTACTGTTTGAACATTTACTTTAAACACCATTTAGAACCTTCAGTTTGTCCAGAAAGTACACTTACTTTTCAAATTTCGGTATAATCGTACCATTCTGAGAAATTTAACCTTGTAGGAATAGCATTTTAATTTTTTTTGGAATTAAAGAGTTCCTTAACAAATTTTCTTTGAAATCTGAATTCTAGGAACAGGACTTGTAGGTTGGAAAATAATTTTTCTATGAGAGTTCCAAGTGTGTAATTTCTTTTGTCCTTTATAATTAAATATTTTATAATTTTGAAGTTATATATATATTTTATGCATAATATATTGGGTTGTCTGAAAAAGTCATGATGCATTTTTGTTATGTTCTTCAAAGGTCCGTTATTTCTAAAAGGAACAATGAGCAGTCGATAGTACATTGCCCATTTTGTTCAATAAATGTTTGCTTTCTTTTACAGTATAATGAGCTTCACTAATCCTCATTATCACAAAAGAACGTAGTATCATTTGGGGAAAAGGTGAACAAGGTGCTGATTTACAGTTTCGTCTGAATTGAACATTATACTATAAAAGAAATTTTGAAGAAAGCGAAGCAAATGAAAATCTTAGGTTTCAAGATCAAGCAAATATGATGCATGCAGCAACACTTTTCATGCAAAATCCAATAATTTTTGTCAGGCGATCAAACTTGTGTGTGATCTCCCGTTATCAGGATGGAATGCAGTTCTTGTATGATTACTGAGCTCCAGAAGTTTCTGAAAGATAGATTCGTCGAAAGTGTACAATTGATTACAGCAAACATTCGATATGATTTTTTGTCTCGTTGGTAGGAGCTTGGAACCAAGACCACACACAAGTTTGATCACAGACAAAATTTATTGGAGTATGGATGAAAAGTGTTGCCACATGTAACATACTCACATGATCTTGTGCCATCAGATTTTCACATGTTTGACTCTCTTCAAAATTTCTTTCGCTATATACCAATCAAATCAAATGAGACTTTAATTCAGCATCTTGCTCAGCTTTTCGCCAATAAAGCCAGTTTCTTTGTTAATGAGGAATTACGAAGCTCGTTAAAAGAAAGCAAACAGTTATCGAGCAAAAAGGACAATATACTATTAACTACTCATTGTTCCTTATAAGTAAAGGACCTTTGAAGAACATAGAAAAAAATGCGTCATAACTTTTCAGACAACCTAATGTTATTGAAACACTGAATAACTTTAAATGCTTTTCCATAATTTTGGGAAGCATGAACCAGTCTCTTTTCCTACCTTCAACTTCATTTTATACACAGTTTGTTTATAAGGTTTTCTTTTTTTTTAATTATTCAAAAATTTACTTCTGCGTGATTGACAAAAGAAATTGACCATCTGTACCCAAAACATGACTTTTAACCAGGTTTCTTCTGTGATAATTGAGAATTTAAACTATAATATCAATCAAACACTCTGCAAAATTAACATATAAATATTCTCTTCTGAGAATGAATTACTTTCAGATTCCATAAACATTCCATGTTTTTGTTTCCATTGAACATCTCAATTTACTACATGAAGTTGTGTTAAATTACTATCCTGCTTGCTGCTACTGAAATCTAAAGTGTTTAATAGTTTTCAGCAGTTTCTAATATTAGAAAAAAAAATCCTTTAACTAAAATGGTAAAAAAAATATTTTATTTATTGTTAAATGTTGTTTATTATACATTACTTAAATTATTAGCAAATTATGTATGCTTGTAAATTACTACTGGAAGCTTTAATTTTTTTTTAAATATAATCACTGTGATTCTTTTATCGTAGATAACTTTACCTTACAAATCAGATGTAAAAAGTGCATACATTGAAATGCAATTGGTGTGATATTTCATGTACATTTGTAGCTGTGTGTTATAGAGATGATGTACATATATTCTTAATAATTTAATAGGTTATCTAATTAAAAAGATACTGTGAGAATTGTTTAATTGAAAGCATTGTGTAAAACCACTTAACATTCCATTTGTAGAGAATATGAAAAGTTAATTTTTACACAGCTCTACAAGCCTACCCTTCCTAGTATTATATTTGATTTCTATATATTTAAGTTTCTTAAACTTTTGTATAATTCTTGTAGCATTAATTTTTATTTCCATGAACTGTACACATGTGGTTCAGGGAAATTTAAGTTTACAAATATGTATATTCGTTGCAAGACATCAAGTAAATATGTAACCACCTATTTTAATTTACCTTCGCAGAAGATTGACATTTTATTTACATCCTGTATTCCATTTTTAAACTATGCATTTTAGTTTTATATTGTATTTTAGATTTATAGGTACATTACCTTCATAATTCCTCAAGTTATAAATGTTTACTTTTTTAATGCAAATAAAAGTTCTAGCAAACAAAACAAATGTACAGGAAATGTATAGAATGAGTTTTTTTAACTATACATTATATATCTGTGAAAGTTAAAAAATAGGCCAGTATATTAAAAAAGTGCCTTGAAATAATTTTTTCACTGTCTTTAATATTTTGTTTGTG